>CM040244.1:110099656-110130150 GCA_022545495.1 Chrysanthemum lavandulifolium
TGGTTTTAGTTGCGATTTAAATAGGGAAGAAGGAGGAATAAGAGAAATAAAGTGGGATGTGGTTTTGAGATGAAAGTGATATTTCACTGTTTGAGTTTGTTTGGGATTCAGCGAAGGAGAAGGAGAGCAGAAAGGAAAGAGAAGCACGTGGGTTAGGGGTGGGTAGGACGGGTTGGCTTTTATTTTGTTTTATTATCATACACTGTATAGATTGTACTCCGTGTTTTGACGAATCTCCGCGAAATTGTACCTTCTTGGTATCCGCAAAGTATAAAAATTATGTTTTTAGAAACGTTTTCGTAAGCCTAATATTATGGCATCATTAATACGTAGAATTTATATTATAACAGTTTTGCCGTTCCTAGTCGGTGTCGGTACGTGTCGGTTCTTACGAGAAAATCTATCGTTTTTGATTCAAATAAACTCGGAAAAATCCAGAAGAGAAACTTAGGAATATAATTACAATAGTTTATTATTAAAATTTGTTTGAAATTTTACGGGTTGTTATACATCTATTCCTCCGTGCATCCCGAGGGGGAGCTGGAAAGCATTGTTAGTGAATATGGGATCCCCATTGACCTCCATCCCCGTCTGCCCCAGGCGGACTTTACGATGAACAACCTCTGTTGATGCTATTGGGATTTACGAGCAGTATTTTGCATTTTCGGGTCTCCGGGTCCCCTTTTCCACATTTCTGCTGAGGGTAATCAGATAATTTAAAGTTCATATCTCACAGCTGGTGCCCATCGGGCTAAATAGGTTGGTCATGTTTGAGATTTATTGTCGGAGCTTGGAGATTCAGCCCACTGTAAATTTATTCTGGGTTTTCTACAAGCTAAACAAGCAAGGGAATTGGTTCTCTTTTGAGAGACGGACCGGAGGAGAAGCTCCTGGGCGCATCTTTAAGGAGACATGTTCAAGTTTGAAGAATTGGAAAGACAATTTCTTTCTAATTGACTGGAGGGCTATCCCTGAAGCTATGCCGTGGAGGCATCCAGACTCAAATGTCTCGGACAATGCTCCTTCCGGTGGTTTCGAAGGTGCTGATGTCCGGAGGTTGTGTGAAGGAGTTTTTGATCTTCGGCCCATTCATTCTGGGCTTTTGTTTGAGGCTGGGTTAACCAGGGTCTGGAAGTATCCCGACTTTCGTCCGGAGTTTAAGGATATTGACAAGAATGGTAACGTAGACGCTTAAGTTTATTTTACCTTTTTAGGGTGTTTTGTTCTTTCCTTGTCAATACATTTTTCTTCTCTTTTTTTGTTGTTGCTTGTTGCAGCTATCACGATGTCTCAGTACCAGCGTTTAAGATCGGAGCAGGGATCTCGGTTGGGTCGTGGCCGTCCATTGGCCGAAGGGGAGGAAATACCCCAGCACGTGACTCAACCCTTGAGAGTGGATGAGCCAATTCCTGAGATGAGCCGGGTCCAGAAGATTGTGGAGAAGGCCGAGCGGCGGTGTTAAAGGCAAAGGAGAAAAAAAGAAAACAGATGGAGAAGAGGCCACCCATCGAGTTGTTGATGCGTGCAAACAACAAGCTAAATCACTCAAGCCCGCCACTTGTGAATGGCGGCATCGTAATCGCCTTAAAAACCGCCAAGCACGAATGCAATGAAGATCCGAGGAGTATAGTGTTTCCGGTCGTTATGTCCCAAATGAAGCTATGCAATGGATCACCCAACGATAAATGATCGGAGATTTGAACGGAAAAAGGATTTGTGAATATGATTATAACTAAGGAAAAGCCAACAAATTACAACGGCTTAAATGCAAATTAAAGAAAATTAAAAGATAAAACTATTAAATAAACGCTATCACTATTTTTAAAATGATGTTTTTGTTTTATGTTTTATAAACCGAAATTAAAAACTACGCGACGCACAAGTAAAATGTGAAACTAAGTCAATATTAACCCTAAAAATATGAAAATGATGTTTTTACAATCCTAATGATAAAAGAAAATTTATAGAAAGAGAAAATTATTTTTATAACTAATTATCTAATTATAAACTATTTTTAACTATTTAATATTAACCTAAATTACAAGAAAATAGGAAATTAAGCTAGAAAATAAAATTAAGACTTAGAAAATCTAAAATATCAAAAGAGAATTTTCAAAACTATTTTGTATTTTTCTCGAATATTTTTCTATTTTCTAGGAATTTAAAACTATTTTAATCTAATTTAAATTGTGAAAATACCAAATAAAAGAGAAAAAATAAGAAAAATCTTTTATGCTTTTTATATTTTTCTTAAACTGAGAAAATTAAAAAAAATTTGGAACTTTTCTTAATTATTTGCAATTAAAGCTAATTAAAAGTGATTAAAACTATTTTAAATCTAGAAAATGGTAAACAAAGTGACCAAAATTAACGAAAAATTCAGGAAAATGCTAAAATGCTATTCGGTTCTATGAAAATAAGAAATGTGGTGCTTATGTGTAAAATTCGAGTCAGCAGTAACTTGAATCGAGATAAGACTTAGAAATAAGCAAACAAGCACAATAAGCAACCAAACTTCTACGTAACCTAGATTATACTCAAATAAGCTAATATAAGCTAAAACAACTACTCCTAACCTCGATAAGGGCTTCACAAGATCATGAGCTCACCGATTTTAACAAAGAAACAGAAACATGTATGATGTTTGAGCTTATATACCAAATTATCGTAAAAGCTAGAGCTAAAATGTATAAGTGGCCTTAAAGACCACCTAGCAGACTACACCTAAACCAAAATCGACCCTAACAAGCCTTGTTGAACCCTCAGTGCGATGCCGCAAGTTCTCATAAAACCAATTTTGACACCTTTGACTTTTTGAAACAGATTGAAAAGTTTGACTTTTGTGGATTTTGAGATCAAATGATTTATCGATGTTAATGAAATATGATTAAGTGAAGTTTTAGCAAGCTAGATAATCAAGTTTTAAACCTATGAGAAGGATTTTGATTGACCGACTTCAACTCGATAAACAAACAAGAGCAAATACCAAATTATTTTGACTTTCAAAGTGTTTGTATGCAAAACAAAGACAGCATGAACTCAAGAAACCATCTCAAGTCTAAAGCAACTAACCTAATCCAATATATCAACCTCTAGCACATATTTTAAAGCTAAACCAAACACTCCTTTATATGAAGAAATGCAATCTAATCAAGCTCAAATACAAATGCAGCTTATGCTAATCATTAAAACAGGTTTAATATACTAGATTAGAGCTAATGAGACAGCAAATTACACTAATATAACAGATATAATGAAAATGAAGATTGCTACTGTTTAACAAGCTACACATGAGACTTACAAGAAGTCCAGCCACAATGGCTTGCCAACAGTGAAACCAAGAACACTAACCTATCAAATCCAACCCATTGCTTCCAATTCTACCCATTTCAAGTTCTGAACCAACCCATATCATTCCTGCATCAACTTTTGCTCCAAGTTGACTTTTGTTGACCAGGTTTCAATATTGTTTAAAACTTAAACACAAGCTTATAAAAAGCTATTATAAGCTAATATAAACTTGTTTTAACTTATAAATAAGCTCATTGAAGCTTGGGATTCGAGTTTAGAATTTAAAATTCAACAGCTAACATGAACTTTGAAACATAACCATAAACTGGAATTGAGACTTAAGAGAGTTGCAATGCACTTTAAACCTTAGTTTGATACAAAATAAACTGGAAAATACAATTGAAAACTAATTAAGACTTGATAATCTAAAAAACGACATACATTGTTAAAAACTAAAACTAACTACTCTTCTCCTTTGCTTCTCTCCTTCTTTTATGCACCAAAACTGTCTTCTCTCTCTCCTCTGATCACTTCCCAGCAATAACATTGGCCATTGGATGCCTTGGAATCAATCTTGGCCGTTTGATGGTTTTGGCGCCAAAAAATGGTTTTGATATCAGAGACAGGAACAAGGTGCATTAAATGCATTGGGTTGTTAGTGAGGTGGGGAGACAAAGTGTGAAGTAGGGGCCGGAGAGGCTGGAGATGGAGGTTGCACAAAGTTGTCGGGAAGACAGGAAATAGGGGCGGGTTGATTATTTTAAACATTGGGTAATGGGTTGGTTTCGGTTGGATATACCGGACCGGTAAAAGATTGGGCCAAGGGGTTTATATTTGGGCTTGGGATTATAACAAGTGTCCGTTTGTTGCTTATTAAACACAAGGACCACTTTTGCAATTTCACAAAACCAAGGGACCAAATCTGTAAATTATGAAGAGTAATCCAAGGACTAGTTTTGCCAACCTCCAATATTCCAAGGGCTAATTTTGACACTTTTGAAATTCCAAGGATTAATTATGACCATTTTAAAAATCCAGGGACCAAAACTGTGATTTCTCAAATATTTTGGAACTTTTCACCAAAGGACTGAATTTGACAACTTATGATTTAAAAAGGACCTTTGGTGATTTTTCTTATAAAATAAGCGCCTAGGGACTGATTTTGCCATTTTCTCGAAAGTCTGGGACCGAAACCGCCAATTATGCAAACTTTGCTCGTTTTTCATCCGATTTTGAACATTTTGCATCCGAAACATATAAAATGCAATTTTGGAATATTTTCGGTGTTTTGATGCATTTCGAGCATTTTAGACGCTTTGCGATTCAATTAACCAAAATGATGAGTATTTACACACTCATCAATCCCCACACTAAACTATTGCTAGTCCCTAGCAATCTTTTGAGAAAACTAATGGATTTCAATCTCTTTACCAAAAGCCATTACTTCGGAGTAGCCAAATGTTTCGAGTTCAAGTAAGAACCATGGTACATCGATAACCATGTGATTTTGAGCAAACCACCGCCTTCCAACGGATTTGATTTGTCTTTACCGTAAGCCGTTTGCTCGGACTAGCCAACTCTTAGATAAATTATCAATATTATCTTTGGTGAGCCGATTACCAATTATGGTTTTCCATCGCCTTTACCACAAGCCATAATCTTGCGGGCTAGCCAACTCTTCACTTTTAAGGATATGGTGAGTGAATACCATACAATTTTGGGCAAATTGCAAGTCGTCAACGGATTTGAGATATCTTTACCAAGAGCCGTTTGCTCTGGATTAGCCAATCCTTTAGTTTTTAGACATGGCGGATCGATAATCAAATGAGTAAGTGTAGAACACTTACTCCAAAAAAAATTTTGGCCAAAACGGGAATTAGGCGGATAATACATATGTCAAAATTCGTGAGAATTCCCCACACTTAGAAATGAATATTGCCCTCAATATTCAAAGTACCGCGGTTATGCCGAAACAAAGAACGAAAAGGAAATACTACTACCATTATTTAGAAAGAAGATTTTTTTTTTTTTTTTTTTTTTATAAACTTATATATATATAACATGGGGCACTCCCCACACTAGTGTGGTACACACGGTGAAAACCCATGTTTAGCTAATCGTTTTGATTACCGAGTCGCTAGCTTGACTCGACCCAATTAATTGGTTCATGGGAAAGCAAAGTGGAAGAAACAATCTCCATCTGACTTTCATTCAAGATGTTTGGATAAACTTTGAAGCACGTGAAAGTTCCACACCGATGAGATATACATAGAACCGCTCAAAATGATAAATGAAAATGCCGGGTCAAAGATAATGTCTTCATTCCCAAGGAGTGAAGAACAGAGAAGCCACGGGATAGGTGAAGAAGAGATAGAAAATCATGATAAACATCATGATTAACTCATCATCATCGAAGGAGAATTCATAATAGCATGAATCTCATCATTTAAGCTCAATTGGTCTAGACATATCCCGGTGTGTCTAGATCAAAGTAGAAGTTATCATACTCCGCGGAGATATGATATGAGTGAGTTCATCCGAGAA
Organism: Chrysanthemum lavandulifolium; assembly: GCA_022545495.1. NCBI lineage: Eukaryota > Viridiplantae > Streptophyta > Magnoliopsida > Asterales > Asteraceae > Chrysanthemum > Chrysanthemum lavandulifolium. The sequence goes on from CM040244.1 coordinate 110,105,492, forward strand.
CTCCATGAAGGTGAATGAATCATATTCAGAATTGATATGAGTGGGTTCACCGTGAACTCCTCCAATGTAAATGATTCATAATCGGGAGAGAATTATGAGAATGAAAAGTGGTACGCCACTAATTTTCTCTCCATATTATCAAAACATGAGGCTTTCATTTCGGAATAGAATCATCGGAAAGAATGTCACTATCCTTAATGGGATAGGAGATGAAATTGGTTTCTCTTTGAAAGCCTCGATTTTAGAAATGAGAAGACTAACATTCAATAATGTTGCTCAAGTGCTTCATCTTTGATTTCAAAGTCAAGAACTTCATCATTCTCTCTTCTAAGCTAACAAGCTTAGAAGGTGAATCTTCCACATAAACGATGTTCCACAAGATAATGAATCATCATCATCGAATCGGAGAACATCTCAACATGATCCGTAGGGAAGACAAGAGGAGGAGGATATCACACATGATCAAGAATTCTCGTGACTCTCTTGGGATTGGGACAAGGTTCTCAACACTAGACTTTATGAATTGTCCGATTCCTTTTCGTGAACAAAGTGTCGAGATGCTCGTCCCCCATAATAAGAGAATGAGTGTGAATCTCGGGTGTGATAGCGTTGATTGAGATGGAATCTCAACCTTTGGGATATCAACCGATCGAGGAGTTGAGAAATATTATCTTTAAAAGGATAAAACTCTCCTCGTCATCATCATATAGAGTCGCCTTGAGAAATTGGGAACGCCTAAAGTCGCTTGCTCTAGGATTAATAATTCTTCGCTAGATTTGCGAGCTTCTCGCTCTTCTCGTTCTTGAAGCAATTCTCCCATGGTCTTTTCACCACTCACTTGATTCTTAAAGTTACTAATCATATCATCAAGTGTTTTCATTGTGGTTTCAAAATCTCGAGATTTCATGAGACAACGGCTCAGTGGAGTTTGAACCGTATGGTCTTGTGGAGGTTGGAAATTATCAAACATGTAAGAGTCATGATTGTTGCAAGGAAATGGGTTCCCTATTTGACAATCGAGCCGAAATGGGACCTCCACAAGATTCACAACAAGAAAAGCTGTTGAGTCCGGACAGTGAATCATATGGATTTTGGTCATAACCAAAGTTCGAGCATCACCGAAAACTGCTCATAGACAAACGTGTTTCGGATTGACACTCAAATCCTTGGTGAGGACCTCCACAAAATTCACAATGATATGTTGATTATATGAAGATAAGTCGGTGTGGTGGGTAATTGGAAAAGTTTGAGGGTCGTTAAATGAGTTCGATTAGGATCATAATCAAATGAATTCCTCGAACCACAAAACAAACAACTCCGTTATGGATATCATTACCACATTGTACACATGTACACCAACGACGGGTGAACCAAAGAGAGGCTCACCACACCGACACAAGGAATAAACGATTTCATTTGAGAGTTATGAAGAGGAATCAATTTATTCAAAGAATCAACAAAACCAACATTGTGATCCGGATGACTATCAAGTCTCAAGAACATTTTGAAAAATCGAGAGGTGGACAAGTGGTGTGCTCGAGAGCTAGCAATTTCCACCACTTCCGTTATGGTCTCCGGTTCTTGAACGGGTTCATCGGGTTGTGGCGGATGGTCGGAAAAACTTGGAGAATCATCGAGAGTTATCGATAATTCGCACCAATAACAATATTTGCTTGCACCCATCCTTCGACATTGCTTGCATAAACAATCCGGATTCGACAATGAGTGATCCTCTTCCATACGGCTTTTGCAGTGGAAACAACGAGGATAATCGAACGTCGCCATGAGAATTAAACATGTAGAGGGTTAAAGAAATAGAATTAAACGGTTTTGAGGTTAAAGAAGAGTAGAATCAAATGGTACGAGGGGGTAAGAGAAATAGAATCATACGGATAAGAGGAATGAGAAGAGTATTTTTGGTATTTTTGAAAAACATGATGTAAAAACAAAGAATGAAAATCTTTTTGGGTTTTTGATTTTTAAAAGAGAATATAAACACATACGCATTTGGTATAAACAAGGAGTGAATATCCAAATCACTAACTGCTAGACGAAGATAATCAAGACACTCAAGAATGCGTGGCGCTAAAATTTGATGCGAGCAAACAATAAGCTAAATCACTCAAGCTCGCCACTTGTGAATGGCGCATCGTAATCGACTTAAAACCGCTCAAGCACGAATGCAATGAAGATCCGAGGAGTATAGTGTTTCCTGTCGTTATGTCCCAAATGAAGTGCAATGGATCACCCAACGTATAGTGATCGAGAGATTTGAACGGAAAAAGGGATTTGTGAATATGATTATAACTAAGGAAAAGCCAACAAATTACAACGGCTTAAATGCAAATTAAAGAAAATTAAAAAGATAAAAACTATTAAATAAACGCTATCACTATTTTTAAAATGATGTTTTTGTTTTATGTTTTTATAAAACTGAAATTAAAAACTACGCGACGTACAAGTAAAAATGTGAAACTAAGTCAATATTAACCCTAAAAATATGAAAATGATGTTTTTACAATCCTAATGATAAAAGAAAATTTATAGAAAGAGAAAATTATTTTTATAACTAATTATCTAATTATAAACTATTTTTAACTATTTAATATTAACCTAAATTACAAGAAAATAGGAAATTAAGCTAGAAAAATAAAATTAAGACTTAGAAAAATCTAAAATATCAAAAGAGAATTTTCAAAACTATTTTTGTATTTTTCTGAATATTTTTCTATTTTCTAGGAATTTAAAACTATTTTAATCTAATTTAAATTGTGAAAAATACCAAATAAAAGAGAAAAAAATAAGGAAAAATCTTTTTTATGCTTTTTATATTTTTCTTAAACTGAGAAAATTAAAAAAAAAATTTGGAACTTTTTCTTAATTATTTGCAATTAAAGCTAATTAAAAGTGATTAAAAACTATTTTAAATCTAGAAAAATGGTAAACAGTGACCAAAATTAACGAAAAATTCAGGAAAATGCTAAAATGCTATTCTGGTTCTATGAAAAATAAGAAATGTGGTGCTTATGTGTAAAAATTCAGAGCTGCAGTGTAACTTGAATTGAGATAAGCACTTAGAAATAAGCAAACAAGCACAATAAGCAACCAAACTTCTACATAACCTAGATTATACTCAAATAAGCTAATATAAGCTAAAACCAACTACTCCTAACCTCGATAAGCGGCCACAAGATCATGAGCTCACCGATTTTAACAAAGAAACAGAAACAGTCGATGTTTGAGCTTATGTACCACTTATCAGAAAAGCTAGAGCCAAAAACATATAAGTGGCCTTAAAGACCACCTAGCAGACTACACCTAAACCAAAAATCAGACCCTAACAAGCCTTGTTGAACCCTCGTGCGATGCCGCAAGTTCGTGATAAAACCAATTTTGACACCTTTGACTTTTTGAAACAGATTGAAAAGTTTGACTTTTGTGGATTTTGAGATCAAATGATTTATCGATGTTAATGAAATATGATTAAGTGAAGTTTTAGCAAGCTAGATAATCAAGTTTTAAACCTATGAGAAGGATTTTGATTGACTGACTTCAACAGATAAACAAACAAGAGCAGTCATGATCTGTGCTAAACTAGTCAAGTCTAATCACACAAGCTAGCCACTTGTGAATGGCTAACCGTAATGCATTTAAAACGCTTAAAACACAAATACAATGAAGTCCCGGAGAATATAGTGAATTCCGGGTCGTTTAGTCCCACTGAGACTCAATGGTGTGTCAAAACAAACTCGAGGATAGAATGATCACTAAGGATAGTGATCCGTAAAGGTTTTGATTAGAACTTACACTACCGATTGATTGGAATGGAATAGGATACGAATCGAAAGCACAACAATCGATGAAATAAACGTAAACGTAAGTTTAAAACTACGATATCGTACAAAATAAAAAGTGAATCGAGAAATAAAAGACCTAAAAATATGAAAATAACTTTTTTTGAATCCTAAAAATAAAAGAAAATTATTAGAAAAAGAAAATTATTTTTAACACTATTTAATTAATTATTATTAATTAAAACTATTTTAACTATTTAATAAATACTCTAAAATAGAAGAAAATACAAAATAAGGCTAGAAAAATAAAATTATGATTCAGAAAAGTCTAAAATACTATAAAACTAATTTTAAAATTAAAATATATTTTCACACTTTTATCTAATTATTACTAATTAATTATTATTTAAAATACACTTAAATACTAGAAAATATAAAATAAACTTGGAAAATAAAATTTTAACTTGGAAAAATCTAAAATATGATAAAACTAATTTTAAAACTGAAAAGATATTTTTATGCTTTTAATTATTTATTACTATTTAATTACTATTTTTAACTATTTAAAATTATAATAAATACTAAAAGATAGAGAAAATATGAAACTTTTCTAAAAATACTATATGATGACAGAAAACAAAGAAAAATAGAAAAACAAGATTTGCTTATTAATAAGATGAAAAGAAAAATCAAAAAGCTAAAACTTATTAAATAAACACTATCACTGATTTTAAATTGATCTTTTTCTGGATTTTCTTTTTGAAAACTACTTTAATACTGATATTATGAAACTTTAACAAAGACAAAAATTTTACAAGTCACAAATAAGCTATTTGGTGGCTTAAAATCCCAACAGTGGCTTAAATGAGCTTATTTTGTGGAAATAAGCTCAAACAAGCTTGCTTGCTGAAACAGAAGCTCAAAATTAATGTAAACAAGCTAGTGCTACTAATATGAAGCTAAGAGACAAAGAAAAGCACACTGATAAGCTAGAAAAAAGACAATAAGCACTTGGATATAACAAAGAAATGGGACAATCTTTGAGCTACTTGCAGCCCTAGCCAATAAGCTCAAAAGTGAAAACTTAAGCTTGAGACTTCAAGATGACCAGGTTGGCTTCCCAAAGAACCAAAGAACACAAGATTTGAACCACTAATAAGCTCTGTGCAAGCTTTTCAAGATTGGAACATTCACTGTGCACAGGGCACTATTTCCAGACAGGTACCCAAAAGAAGCAGTGAAATAAGCACTTAAAAAGCTGATGAACAGAGAACTAGCATTTTTATATTTTTGTTTAGCAACCAAACTTTAATAACCTAAGAGCTTTTAAGCTAAAACTCACTATTGAACACACAATGAAAATATTTGTTTTAATAAAAAACGACCAAATGAGAAATTTTGACTTTTATGAAAAACAAAAGAGTTGACCAAGATGAACTTTGGATTGATTCTAAGAACTGATTATGTTGTATTAAGGTGATATAAGACTGATTTGAGTACTTTAAACAACTTGCTAACACAAAATCATGATCCTAGAATTTAAAAACTCCAACAGTTAACAAGAGAGATGGATTAAAGAGATTTTGACTTTTGATGAACTAAGACTAGTTTTCTTGACTTATATGAGTTATTTAGACCAAGTAAGATATCAAACAATAACAAGCAACCATTCAAACAATCTTTTAGACAGTTTACTACTCAAATCCAAACAAGCTTTTATTTGACTGATTGGGTGATTTTAAGGACAAAATACAGATTTAATCCATAAAACTGCTTGCAGACCTTACATAATCATTAAATAAGATTAAATAGACATGAAGCAACAGCATTAACAACATTAAGCACAAAAACTATGATTATACTGATTTTAACTGTCCAAATAAGACTTTTACAAAATACAAATTTAAAAGAACAACCTATCGATTTTAATGATTAATTCAACTTAACTATGACTAATGAACACAAAGAAATGTAAATATAAGCTAATTAACAACTATAACAAAGGATATGCAAAAGTGATCAAAAGTGCTTACAAAAGCTTCCAAGCTCAAACCGAGGACAAGAACCAATGAACACCCTATTAGCTTACCACTAAGCTTCTAAACCAAGGCCATCCATAATTCACCGCTCCCAATTGTGTACACCATTTCCAATCGATTTTGATTTTTAACAATTTAATTTGTATTTTTGGTGAATTTTGATTTTGCTTCTAAACTGGATTTTAAGATATCTAATAGCTTTTATAAGCTATCTAGGAGCTTATGTGTACTATATCATCCATACAAACAACAAACAACAACATTAGCACAAATTGAGATTTTAAATGAAACCGCATAAAATGAAATTGATATCGAAAACTTGAAATTTATTATTGAAAAGGATTCAATTACACTTAAGAAACTTAGATGAGCACTTGGAATTGAAATCATACACTAGAAAGCTTAGATTAAAAAAACGACTAAAGAAAATTTAAATTACACTAGATACTTAGATACATTGCATCTCTCTCTATATATAATGACTTTTGTGAATCTCTGATGTCCTCTGAATCTATCCCACCAACTCTGAGCCATTGGATCACTGAAATGTATCAAAACCGTCCACTTGGATTTTGGCGCCAAAATTCTTCTTGAGCAGGTTTGAGAATTAATGAGGTTGGTTTCAATCAATTAAAGATTTTTGGTGTTAGTGGAGGTGGAGGGGACAAGGTAAGGTGAGGAAAGTTGAAAAAGATGGAAAACCATCACTGGTTTTTGGATATCAGCTATGGGAGAGACAGTGCTACAGTAGGGCGGTATTTTGCTGGTTTGACTTTTGTTGACCGCGTGGTTAATATTAAACGGGGGTTCACAATTGGCTTTGGCAGGGGTTCACAATGGGTTGTGGACTGGGGCCAAGGTCAGCCAAAGGGTCAAGGGGTTTGGGCCAGCTGGTGTTTTGGACTTGGATTTGGGCTTTTAATATTATAAGGTGTCCGTTTGGTTTAACTAGATAACAAGGACCAATTTTGTAATTTATCCAAACTCAAGGACTGAAAATGCCATTTTTCCAAACTTCTCACAAGGACCAAACATGACAAACATTGATAGTGCAAGGACCCTTTTTGCATAAATTCCATTTTAAAAGGTCCAAGGACTAATTTTGCAATTTTCCAAAGTTTAGTGACCTTTCTTGCCAATTGACCAAAGAATCATTCAAGGATCATTTTTTACAACTTAGATTATTTTAAGGACCTTAAATGATAAAATTCCACATTTTGATATTTCAGGGACTAGATTTGACAACTTTTGAAACTTGGGGGACTAAAACTGCCAATTTTACAAACTTGAATCATTTTTCATCTGATTTTGATATTTTTGCATTTAAAACACATAAAACATTGATTTGTGATATTTTGATCATTTTGATGTGTTTCTGAGTGTTTTCAAATGATTTTGCAGTTTAGATTATACAAAAATGATGAGTATTTAGACACTCATCAAGTCACCAAATTATTTTGACTTTCAGTGTGTTTGTATGCAAAACAAAGACAGGCATGAACTCAATAAACCATCTCAAGTCTAAAGCAACTAACCTAATCCAATATATCAACCTCTAGCACAGATTTTAAAGCTAAACCAAACACTCCTTTATATGAAGAAATGCAATCTAATCAAGCTCAAATACAAATGCAACTTATGCTAATCATTAAAACAGTTTAATATACTAGATTAGAGCTAATGAGACAAAGAAATTACACTACTATAACAGATATAATGAAATGAAGATTGCTACTGCTTAACAAGCTACATGAGACTTACAAGAAGTCCACCACAATGGCTTGCCAACAGTGAAACCAAGAACTCTAACCTATCAAATCCAACCCATTGCTTCCAATTCTACCCATTTCAAGTTCTGAACCAACCCATATCATTCCTGCATCAATTTTTGCTCCAAGTTGACTTTTGTTGACCAGGTTTCAATATTGTTTAAAACTTAAACACAAGCTTATAAAAAGCTATTATAAGCTAATATAAACTTGTTTTAACTTATAAATAAGCTCATTGAAGCTTGGGATTCAGAGTTTAGAATTGAAAAATTCAACAGTTAACATGAACTTTGAAACATAACCATAAACTGGAATTGAGACTTAAGAGAGTTGCAATGCACTTTAAACCTTAGTTTGATACAAAATAAACTGGAAAATACAATTGAAAACTAATTAAGACTTGATAATCTAAAAAACGACATACATTGTTGAAAACTAAAACTAACTACTCTTCTCCTTTGCTTCTCTCCTTCTTTTATGCACCAAAACTCGTTTTCTCTCTCTCCGATCACTTCCCAAAGAATAACATTGGCCATTGGATGCCTTGGAATCAATCTTGGCCGTTTGATGGTTTTGGCGCCAAAAAATGGTTTTGATATCAGAGACAGGAACAAGGTGCATTAAATGCATTGGGTTGTTAGGTGAGGTGGGGGGAGACAAAGTGTGAAGTAGGGGTGGCTGGAGAGGCTGGAGATGGAGGGTTGCAGACAAAGTTGTCGGGGAAGACAGGGAAATAGGGGGGCGGGGTTGATTATTTTAAACATTGGGTAATGGGTTGGTTTCGGGTTGGATATACTGGACCGGGTAAAAGATTGGGCCAAGGGGTTTATATTTGGGCTTAGGATTATAACAAGTGTCCGTTTGGTTGCTTATTAAACACAAGGACCACTTTTGCAATTTCACAAAACCAAGGGACCAAATCTGTAAATTATGAAGAGTAATCCAAGGACTAGTTTTGACAACCTCCAATATTCCAAGGGCTAATTTTGACACTTTTGAAATTCCAAGGATTAATTATGACCATTTTAAAAATCCAGGGACCAAAACTGTGATTTCTCAAATATTTTGGAACTTTTCACCAAAGGACTGAATTTGACAACTTATGATTTAAAAAGGACCTTTGGTGATTTTTCTTATAAAATAAGTGCTTAGGGACCGATTTTGCCATTTTCCGAAAGTCTGGGACCGAAATCGCCAATTATGCAAACTTTGCTCGTTTTCATCCGATTTTGAACATTTTGCATCCGAAACATATAAAATGCAATTTTGGAATATTTTCGTGTTTGATGCATTTCGAGCATTTTAGACGCTTTTGCTCGTCGGAATTAACCAAAATGATGAGTATTTACACACTCATCACTGTCGATGTCAAGAGGAGGAAGCATGCTTCTCCTTCTATTGAAGTGTCATCTAGCCTTGAGAATTCCCATGGTGCTCATTCTGTGTCTCCTCTGAATGTCTTGAGGCCGGATGACACTGCCGAGACTAACGAATAAGAGAGTGTTGGGGGTGGGGGTGCTGGTAGTCAGGAAGGGGGTTTGTTTGATGAGGAGAAACCTATGGCGGAGGTTCCCTCTGTTTTTCCCGGGATTACCCCGGAGTCAGTCGTCCATGGTATGGTTCTTTCTTGGCAAGTATGCGGCGTTGTCAGTGTTATACATGTTTCTTATTTTTGATTCTATTCTCCGTAGGAGCTAAGGCTGGCGTGTCTGGGGTGAATGCTGAGGAGACTGTCCACCTTCAGGCTGGCCCTTACACTGGAGGTATCCGCTGGCTTCTTTTCTTTCCCCACTCTCTCTCTCTCTCTCTCTCTCTCTTTATATATATATAACTTTTCTTTATTCTAGGTGGTTTTGGCCGGAGGGGTTCCGGTGAGACTTTCAACCCTGGCTGGGGCCTGACAGTCAATACCAGCCTGAATGATGCTGTTCAGTGTAGGGATATGATGGCCAATCTTGCTCCCCCTTTCGTCTGTGGCGAACATGAAGATCTTACAGATGACCGGGCTCTATTTAGGGGTGGTTCGAGCTGTGTCATGGGTCTCTTGTCGTTGCTGAGGTTTTTAAGAGATTTGAACGTCTGAGCCACCATCATGCAGAGCTTTACAGGGCTCACTCTTCTTGGTCCGGCCTTGAGCCCCTGCTGTCCGAAGCTCAAAATAGCCTTCGTTCCCAAATGGCCGCAAATGAAAAACTTGCCACTGACCACCAGGCTCTTCGGTAGGGCCATCAGGATTGTGGTCAAAAGAAAGGGGAAATGAGGGCTAGGGTTGAGGCGCTGGAAGAGGAGGTGAGCAGGTTGAAAGCTAGAGATGAGGAGCAGTCAGAGAAAATTAGATTGTTGGAGGAGTCCTTGGGGAAGAAGACCTCCGAGCTAGAGGAATCGGAGAAGGAGGTTTCTGATTTTAGGAAGGATTTTCAGGAGGTTGCCATTAAAGACGGACAGGAGGAGATGCTGCGCTTTAACTATGTGAAAGAGTTAATACCGCCGTGGTTCACGGCTGTACGGGAGCAGGAATACATGCGTGCTTGGGGCGTGTTCAATACCGCCATTGACTCCGGATGGTTGGATGGAGTTAGGGAAGATCGGGATGAAGCGGAGGTTGAGATGATTGTCGCGGCTCAAAATGACATCGACATAAAGGCTGTCGAAGGATTCACCAAAGCCTATGACGCAATGTTCACCCGAAGCTTTCCATATATTGAGAAGATCAAGCGATCCTACCATCTTCCCTTGGCGGATCTGATGAACATCCTTCCTAATGGGACAGGAGCCACGCCCGGGGCTAGTACTTCCAGAGGATCTTAGCACTTTATCTGTTTGTTTGGATATTTGAACAATGTTTTTATTTGTGTTGTGGCAAGCCTGCGTGCCTTTAAATGATGTAATCAAACAATTTTTATTCGTATCTTTGTAGTTGGTGCATGTAACTTGACAATGTTTGTGGTTATGTTAATCCGGGCCGTTCGTATATCCGGACTGCCACTTTTGATTATTTATGTATACATGTTTGTGCTTGTATGTATTTCGTTGTCGCCTGTTGGTGAATATACCTGGGGGCTCATCCCTGGCGTCGTCACGCCTTCGGGGTATCTGCGTGCCGTTCGGGCAAACACGCCTCGGCTCCTCCCTTAATGACTTAGCATTATTCGGGGGTATGCAGTTGCCTTACCGAATGGTATATGGGCCTTCCCTAGTGTCGTTGCACTTACGGGGGTATAATAGATATAATCGCAGGGTTTTCGGCTGCGCGGTCGGAGGTAGCTAATCCCCGCCGGCCAGGCCTCCTACTTTTGCATGCAACATAATCATGGGAAAATTTTCCTCCTCCATCATAGGCAGGGGAATATATCATTGCTTAATGAAAGTAGAAACAAATTAGTCTGTGCACGTAGGCTTACATCTCGTTTGGTGATATTCTAAAGAAAACACTTCTTCAAATTCATGGCGTGCCATTTCCGGGGCACCTCTTCATCCATAGTCTCCAACTTGTACGAGCCGTTGAGGTGCGCTTCAGTGATCCTATAGGGCCCTTCCCACTTTGGCCCTAGTTTGCCTTGATCTTCAACTCTACTAGCTTCGTTCTTTCGGTACACAAAATCTCCTGGTTTAAAGGATACCAAACGTGCTTTCCGGTTGTAGTATTTTTCCAACTTCGTCTTATACCTAGCCTCCATCACGACTGACTCTTCTCTCCGTTCCTGCAATAGGTCAAGATTGAGACAAATTTCTTCTTCATTTTGTTCCTCCATGCGACGGGGGTCTTCTTCCTCGAGGCCTTCCCGTATCACCGTCGTTCTGTGTGTTGGTATGCCTATTTCTGCAGGTATGACTGCTTCACTTCCATAGGTAAGTCTGAAAGGTGTTTCTCCATTGCTTGTTTTGATGGACATTCGGTGTGCCCAGAGGACATTTGGTAGCTCATCCACCCATCCTGCTTTTGCACGTCCCAAACTTACCTTGATTCCTCCATCAAGCTTTTGTTCGCTGCTTTACCAAATTGCTGGCTCGCGGGTGGGCTACTACTGTGTTGATTTGCTTGATGTTGAGCTTTTCACACCAATTTTTGAAGGGATTGTCCACGAACTGTTTCGCATTGTCCGTGACAATGATAGCTGGAAGACCAAATCGGCACACTATGTTATCCCACACAAACCTTGTGACATCTTTGCCGGTGATCCTTGCTGGTGGTTTGGCCTCCGTCCATTTAGTGAAGTAGTCAATAGCGACTATGATAAATTTGACCTTTCTTGCTGCTGAGGGTAAGGGGCCTATTATATCCATCCCCCATTGGTAGAAGGGCCATGGAGCCATGATGGGAGTTTGCTTGGTTTTTGGGAGCTGCGGTACTGGGGAGTGGAGCTGGCAGGAGTCACATTTTAGTATCTCGTTTCTGGCATCCCGGTGCATGGTAGGCCAATAGTATCCTTGCCGCATGGCTTTTGCTACTATTGATCGTGGGCCGGAATGCATCCCGCAGGCTCCCATGTGTATTTCTCGTATAACGTAGTTCGCTTGCAAAGGACCCACACATCTCATCGTAGGTACCAGGTATGCCTTTTTGTAGAGTACCTCATCTTCCATGACGTATTGATTGATCTTCATCCTCAGGGTGCGTGCCTCGTTTGGGTCATTCGGCCAAATCCCTTCTTCAAGACACCTGATGATGGGGGTCATCCAATTATCTCCCTCTTCTTCAACGATGTTGTTGACTTCCTTTCCTTCCATTGACCTTTCCCATAGCACTTCCACCAACACCTCTTTTGTCAGGTGATCGAAAGAAACCATAGCCAGTTTGCTAAGGACATCTGCCTTTTGATTCTGGCCTCTAGGGATGTTCCGGATGGTGAAGCTTTCGAACCCTGCCACATACTCCTTTGCTTTTGTCAGATACTTGATCATGCTTTCGTGACTTGCCGCGTAATCCCCATTTATCTGGTTGGCCACCAGTTTAGAATCCACCCGGACCTCGAGATTGCGGACATGCATGCTTTCTGCCATTCGTAATCCTGCTAGCAGGGCTTCATACTCAGCTTCGTTGTTAGTGATTTCAAAATCCAGTCGAATAACATAGGTAAACTCCATCCCTTCTGGGCTAATCAGCATAAGACCCGCTCCGGAGCCCTTGTTGTTGTATGCCCCGTCGGTATATAGGAGCCACTTCCCTTCTTCCCTCTTCTTTGCGGCTGGCTGCTCAAAATATTTGTCGTTATCTTCTCCGATGGGGGTTTCTGACAGGAAATCCGCCAGTACTTGACCTTTGATCGCATTCCGAGGTTCGTAAGTGATGTTGTAAGCACCCAACTCCATCGAATACTTAGCCAACCTCCCGGACGCCTCTGGCTTATTGAGGATCTGCTTTATTGGCTGATCTATGATAACCTTGATAGGGTGTGCTTCGAAATACCTCCGGAGTCTCCGCGCCATGTGTAATAAGGAAATGGCTAACTTCTCTATTGGAGTGTAGTTCCTCTCTTCCTCGTTGAGTGTCCGACTTACATAACGGATTGGTAATTGCTTTCCCTTTCGTTCGGTCAACAGGACTGCACTGACTGCTTCTTCAGAAGCCGCGAGGTACACGTACAACACTTCTTTTGCCATTGGCGTGGTCAATGAGGGGAGATCCGTTATCAGCTTTTTCATTTCCTGGAAGGCCTTTTCTGCCTCCTCCGTCCATTGATATTCCTCCTTGTTTTCCTTGGTGATGTTCTTAAGTGTTTCGAAGAAGGGTAAGGACCTCTCGGCAGACCGGACAAGAAACGGTTGAGCGCCGCTAACTTTCCACTGAGACTTTGCATTTCTGTCAGGGTCTTGGGTGATTGCATGTCCGTTATTGCCTTTGTCTTCTTCGGGTTTGCCCGGATCCCTTCCGAGGTCACCATATATCCCAAAAATTTTCCTTCCTCCATTCCAAAGGAGCACTTCTTAGGGTTCAGCTTCATGTTTATTCTCCGAAGGTTGTCGAACGTCTCGGCTATGTCCGCTAGCATTCCGTTTTCCTCCTTGCTCTTGATGACCATGTCATCCACATATGCCTCCAGGTTCCTCCCTATCTATGACTGGAAAGCAGAGTCTATCATCCGCTGGTAAGTGGCCCCCGCGTTCTTTAGGCCGGACATCCCCGTCGGGAAGAGGAGGGAATGTTATGGGCACATTCATCCATCCTTCTTCTTGCTCCAACGACTTCCTCTTTCTTCTTTCAGGCCACGTCCAGATCATGTTAATGACTTTATCCTTGGTTTCCGTTTCCTTTTTGGGAGGGTCCCGTCTCCCCTTCTGCCTGAGGTCCCTAATCAAGTGGTTCAACTTCCCTGATTCCAAAGCTAGTTCCAACTGTTTTTTAAGCTGATAGCAGTCATTTGTGTAATGTCCCTTTTCTCCATGATAATCACAATACTTGTCCTGGTTCTCCTTCTTGGGCGGGTCACGCATAGGCTTTGGGGGAGGCAAGCGCAGCTGATGCTCTGTGGGTAAGATTTTCTTTGGGGGCTTGATGAGTGATTCCAGCATCAGACGGGGGTTGTTCCAACTCACGTGGTCACCACGAGAGGGCAAATAAGGTGCCGACCTGTCCCCGTGACGATGGGAACTTCCGCGATCTTTATCCGAATACCCGTATCGGCCATCGCTTCTCTTATCTCCTCCGTAATGTCCCCTGGCGACCCTTTCATCTTTTCGGAAGGGACCGGTTGAGGCTCTCCTAGTTGTGTCATAGTGCTCTCCCCGGGGCAACTCGGTGCTGGCAAAAGCTTCCTCCGATCTTACAAAGTCATCAACCTAAACCATCATCTCATCTACGGTCTTTGGAACCTTATCTGCAAACCGTTTGGCCAACTCAGGACATTTACATCCATTCATGAACGAGGAGATTCTCATGATCTCCGGCACGCCTTGTATGAATCCCGTCTCAATGGTCCATCTTTCTTTAAACTCGGGTAGTGTTTCATTAGCCTTCTTACTATCTTAGCTATTTCCGTTGGGTCCTTGAGACAAGCCTTGTGTAGAGAGAAACGAGCTTCGAACTGCTCCCGGAAGTCTGCCCATTCGTCTATGCTTCCCGGAGGAAGCCGGTCAAACCATCCTCTGGCCTTTCCATCTAGATTCTGTTGGAACATGCGGCACCATACCGGCATTGGCCATTCTCCATGCCCTGCGGCTCCTGTGAACCTATTGAGATGGTCTTGAGGGTCCGTCGACCCGTCATACAGCTTGATGTGAGTAGGTATCTTGTGCTCAGGTGCTGAGAATTCATGATTCGCCTAGTGAATGGGGATCTTGAGACTTCCTTAAAGGGTTTACCTAGATCGTCGTCCTTAATTTTATTCCCGGTCACTATCTCCTTCTTCTTGCTCGCCGGCTTACCCTTGTCAGGAGCTGTTTCGTCCTCAAAATCCAACCGTATTGGCTCGACGGTATCCCTTCGGCTATTATGTTCTTTTATCATGGACTTGAGTGCGATTCGCACCTTCCAACCGCTTCTCTTGTCACCCGGAGCTTCCTTCCTCCTCCGGTTACCGGAGTTGTCGAACCCGCATCCTATAGCTCTAGTAGATTGAATGCGGTCCCACGGATGGCGCCAATGTCAAGTATTTTTTTGTAGGTCTTCGATATCCTCCGCCTTGTAAAATAAGTCTTCGGATACCGCTAAGATGAGCAACGCGTTAGTCTAGCCCCGTGTTATCCCGTGACCAAACTCCGGCGTGAGATTAAGTAAGGGGATAGACCGAAGGTATAGTGTAAATGTGTGTGTAAGAAATGATACCTTTTACCACCATCAGTATGTGTATTTATACTCCTTGATGTCACTATCCGTCCCTTGGCCTCGTCGTGATTCTATGGGGCCGCTGATGTTGTCGGTGACATCGCCCCTCGACATCGCCTCTCGGCGCCTCCGACACCCGTGAGAATGAGACGAATTGTACCTAGGCTAAATTCCAAAGGTACTGTCAGGTCAACGATCCCTTCGGATAATGGCCTTTCGGTAGAGTATTGGGTCCTTCGGCTAATGAGCTGCTGGACCATATACGTCGTCAATTAACATAGTTATGCTGCGTACATATTCAATTCATAATTGCGTGCAACACTAAGATGACATATGATCCTCAACCGGTAATGTTAACCTCGGGAACAGGATGCCTTGCTAAAAGAGTAACATGGCTCTTTACAAATTCATCTCTTCACCTTCCTACAGTAAAACTAATCACAATGATACTAAATATACACCGTTATTTAGTCTCATTGTTGGTCGACTTTATTATAGATGTCAAATCTCAAACGTAATAAGTACAAGAATTTTAGGTTTTCACTTCTATGTATAAAAAGCATCCGAAGGGTCATTTTGTGACAAAAATAAAACAAAATTCTTAAATTATAAGCTATGACGGGTCAAATTGTGTTCAAGTAAAGCAAGTAATTTATGTATGGATGAGAACAATTTAAGGAAGCTTTTGCAAGTACTTAACAACCTAATTCAACACAAGCAAAATCATTCTTACCCTAAGAAACCATTGCAGAGACGCAAGTGAAATATTTTTATAAACATACGGTGCCACGCTTTCTTCACATTATGAACAAAACCTAACCAAAATCAAATAGCTAAAAGCAAGATATACAAACTCCTTGAGTTGAGTTTTACCCGAGAACCACCAAAACAAAATCAAATACAAGCAAGACAAATTGTGAAGGAAGGTGGGTGATGGATCATACCTATGCCAGTTATTGCTCGCAGAGTGACAGCGGTAAGCAAATGAACGGAACCTTTGTTCACACCGCCACGTTAGGAAACCGGATATAATAGCTTGTCTCTAGGCCTTCATGGCTAAGATAGAAACCGAATGATGTTGACTATTTTATAGTTTGGATTGTTGAGGTTTTATTGTGATTATCATTTTCTTCAGCATATAGTAGCAGAGTGGTTCATACACTTGCTTGCACCAAGCTCAAGAGGAAGTCTGTAAATATGTTCTCGTATTCTGGCATTTTACCATAACCTGAAAGTGCAATATCAGTCTTGAATTTAGATTTACAGTAAATCAAGCCAATCCCTGCCAAGGGCCATGGATCTTATCTGAGTTTATGTAACCGTGAAACTTAAAAAGGGTCAATTTGAGTTATGAAATGCCACATCTATGGCATATCCACAATTATATAACTCAAGAATAAAACATGATTTCGTGGCATGAAATTCATTTTACCAGAAAATAGTTGATGTCAATAACGAGAACCGATCTCCGGTTCCATGCCCACGAATCATATCCAAGTCGAACAAATGAAGACCCTACATCAAGCATGTTTAAGTGATCTTACAAATGGGCCGTGAGAAAAACTACATATAGTCATATACTAATGTGTTGGCCAAAGCAACAAAAATAATGCCGATGCATCTGTAAGAGACATGAGGATTACCAATGGCATCGAAGCTCTCTAGCAAGTCGCCGAGTAAAGCTCGTGGAGGAAGCTCGCAAAACAATATACAATAAATTAGATCCATATACAACATAGAATTTATGATTTCCTATTAGTTCCTTTATGGTAAACGTGGAAACTTCAACCCGTTTACTTTCAAATAAAATGATTTTGGTTGTGTTCAATTCTAAAAAGGCAGGCAAAGGGCCATTGAACGTTTGTCCAAAGTTAAAATGTATTCCATACAACCTCCCGATTGTTTTATTGAACAACTCAATACTTTTCAAGCATAAATCCATAAGTAAATATAAATCATTCAGAACAAGAAATGGACAAAAAAATGTTTGCAGGTTAACCCAACTCAACATGACCTGTTCCAACCGGTACAAATAATGTTTCAGCCCAAATCCGCTTTAAACCATTATCGACCCGACCCAACCCATCTATCTTGCGACGTATGGTTGAATGACGTGACTTGAATAATCCATAGTGCAAACGGAATGATGTATGCAGCAAGCCAAATGAAAAGACCAAATCCTAGGGAAGTTCGGAGAGACTTACCGCCAATACAGGGGTCTACGTCTGCATCATCCGCAGATTGTGCAGCAGATGAGACCCTAGGAAAATGAAATACACCACTGTTTCTGGACAACTCGCGTTTGCTAACATCAGGTAAAGAGAAGCGCCGAACAACTTTAATTGCATCCCCGACAATATAAACCTTAAAAAGTACACCGCCTGGAACCACAATAGCCATTAAAAATGCAGGGTATACCATTCAATGTATTGAGGATCTTACACAAACGCTTTAATGTATGTTGAAATTGCATACCATGGTTAATAAATTCTTGCAGAACGAGAGGAGGCTGTAGCTTCTGAAGGGATTTTTCATCATAAGCCAGTGATAGCTCATGTGACTTGGCAAACAAAGGCTTTGCAACAGAAAGAAAGTACAAACCAAATTTAATACGTAATCACCACAAAGTACCAACCTAGTTCTAGAATTATTCAGAAATGTAATTGTGCAGTGACTATGATACAAAACATTAGTTTAATATGGGAACATACCTAGACGTAGGGACAACCCTGCTTTCCTTATGGCGTCGGGAATAGATGACGGGTCTTTTTCTATCACCAATTGTTTGGGCACACCAACTGTACCTAAAAAGTGTACTAAATATGAGAACCAACTCTTGCGTGGATTAAACATATACTATAAGCAGGGGAAAGAATTCAGAGGTCACACAATGAACAAGAAAACAAAATAATTACCATATCCGTCCGAAAGATCTAGATCAGCAACATCCTGAAGCATAGACTGCCTGTTGTATACATGCTGAATGGCATCTGGAGGATCAAGTACTGTGACTTTAGGATGTGAAAGGCGATAATCCTACAAAACAGAAAATAGACAGCAACAATCTTAGTACGTTTAAAAGATAAAAGTTAGATGAGGCATGCGACGGCATACTTGTTTCAAGTAAATATTAACTAAAAACAAGCTGCAAAATTCTGGCAAATATAACTAAACAATAGAGAAAACAGAGATTGGCAAAGTTATTTAATCTCAGGTCTCAAGTGAAAGGGACAGTGTCTGTAAATTCAACCGACTTGGAACTTAATTGCAATGATTACGGAAAAGCTACTACCCTTATATATTATAAAGCTTTAATTTGCTTGTGCATTTCAACCAAAAGGATTCCAAAGAAACCATATTTAATTCACTCAAATTTAAGCCGTGATGTGTAGATGCATTTCGAGTTTGGCTCAACAGCTTATTTTTATTAAAGCACAAGCTCTTCCAACATAGAATTTTTTCGACATACCAGATGCGTAATCATCCTACCAGTGCCTAATTCATCCTACCGAAACACATAAAATTAATAAATTAACAAAGAAGACCAAAACTTGCCAAGGTAGAAAAAAATAGAGCCTCTAACGAGAACAATAGATTTCACAGAAAAGAATACCAGGTCAGCAAATTCAATAGGTATCCACAACATGCAATTTGCAAACACACAAATATCATTTTCATTTTTTAGTTCCTTCAAGGTCATTCTAATACACTAAGGGCTCGTTTGGTTCGCATAATGTTTTTGACGGAATTGGAATCTGTTTAAGGAATTGAAATGTGAAGGAATGGAATGTTAGAAATTGAAATCCTTAGGATTTAAAATTTGACGGAATTGAAATTTGTAAATACTAGCACATGTTTGGTTGGAAGAATGAAATGAGAAAAAACAATTATATTAAAATATTTAAAATTTAATTTTAGTTTAAGATTAATAAACTAAATATTATTTAATAAATAAATTACTTATCAAATAATAATAATAATTTTTTAAATAATATTATATAAACTAATATATTAAATAAATATTTTTTTATATAAAATACAATTGTATTTTTTAAAGTATAAATTAAAAAAGTAAGCTATAAATAAATTATATTTAATTTTAAATAAATAATTTTTTAAAATATAATAATAATAATTTTTTTAAATAAATAATAATTTATATTCAATTTTAAATAAATAATAATTTTTAAATCTTAATAACATGATTGTTTATAAAAATAATAATAATAACAATAATAATTAAATGATCGCTTATAGTAAAATAATAATAATAAAAATAAAATAATAATAATAATAATAATAATAATAATAATAATAATAATAATAATAATAATAATAATAATAATAATAATAGCAATGACAATAATATAGATAATATGAATTCCATAGAATTGTAACAATCCTCTCATATTGTCATGGAATGTTGAATTCCATATATATGGGATTTTAAGAATTTCATTCCATTTCGTTTCTTAAACCAAACACACTAAGGAACGAATTCGATTCTAAATTTTTAAAATTTTCAACCAAACACGTTATGAAACGAAATTGATTCCAATTCCACGAATCCTTGGGATTCCACCGAACCAAACGGGCCCTAAGATAATAAAAGAAAGTTATAGTTAATATCATACATGCTGCTTCATGATTTAACATACTTAAAATATTTAACAAATAGAGACATGCTAAACTCCAATTTATTTAATCATTAAAAACTTTATCTTATTTAGATTTTATTTTTGTCATCTGCGAAACCCACGAGTCTATAATCTAGTATTTATTTACATGTTGAAACAAGCAAATAACAATAATTCGAACATTTTAACCCAGGTAAATCCGAACAAAAGCAATTATATGCGTAAATTCAAATATCCATATGCCACAATTTATGTTTTCTTTTACCCTTCATATAAAGCCAATCCTAGCCTCCTAGGCATAATTTCGTTGCAGCCATATTCTTGAATGACATTTTATATTGCAATCAAGATATATACACAATCGTGTTGCAAAGATATACAAAATTTCAAGTTCAATTACGTATCTTTGGAAAAACTTTAAATGTATTGAAAACTCTAATGATTTTATAGCAATTGATATACACGTGTGAATTTAAATCAACACTCCAACAAGAATCAATATGATATGTTCGGATTCATTTTCTCGATAACTATTAGAGCTTTACGTACTTATATTCTTGAAGATCTACAAACAAAATAGAAGTTAAATAGCATCTTTTTCTTTGCACAAAGGTTTGGTCCCATATTCTTGAGAATATATGAACAGAGAGGCTTTACCGTCACAACTTTTAGTTTTTGTGTATATCTTGATTGATATATGATTTGTGTTTGACGATTAAGTTAGGAGAACATTGTACAAACTAGACGAATATCCGTGAACAAAGAATCTTAATTTTATAATGCGGATAGTTTAGTGATATAAAAGTTTATGGGTTATAAAAGAAAAATAATAAAACTTTGAGGATTTTAAGTTTAAACATAACGTTGAAACTCGGTTCGACCCGGTGGTTCAACCGGTTGAACCGTCCTGGTCGAAAAACAATCAATTTAAACCGGGTCATCCCGACGAGTTGGGTCGAAAAAACCGGGCCAAATTAAACCGGGTCAACCCACCGGGTTTGACGCGTCCCGGGTCAACCCGGTTTTCGATGTGTATTAATAGCAAACATTTCAACACTTCAATATTGTCCAAATGCATAACTTAATCTATACTATCTATAATGCAAAAATGGTCAATCTTTAACAGTGAAAAAACTTGATTTGGTCAAACATGAAAAATAAACACATTTGAAAGCTCGTGGCATTTGGAAAGTATTAATTGACCGTAGGGAACATTTATTTGTGCACTCCTTTATTTTAAATTTGAATGTGTTCCATATGTAAAATTGAAAATATTATAGTCTTTGAAATGAGTTATAAAACACGAAAGAACTGAGCTAAAGTTTGAAAATTGATTTATGGGTCGAACCGGAGTTTCAAAACATTATGTTTAATCCCCAAATCTATAAATTTTTATTATTTTTCGTTTATAACCTATAGACTTTTTCTTATCACTAAAATCCCGTTGCTATGCACGGTACTCGTCTAATTTCAATAAGTGTGCTAAAAGTTTGATAATTTTTTAACATTTCTTAGACCATTTTTATTTATATATAGCATAGATATAGATAAGTACGTCAGTTGATTTTGGAGTGAAAAACTTTACGAAGATAATCATATTTCTTGATTCGTCGTGTCAAATATTGAGTATCGTGCTAAGCATTAACATCCATACAAGTTATATAGATACAAGTTATATAGGGTATTATTATAGGTATCTTTTTTGGCTTATAAAATAGTGCAAAAAGTACACTAAATTTCTTTTTAACTTTTTTGTTAAAAGTAGGACACAATTTTTTATCAGTTTGTTATTAACTTCAAATAGTGAAATGGTTACATATTTATACCGTAGTAAACTTGTAACTACTAACTCTAACTTCCCCACTAACCTACACTAATTTATCTGTGAAAACGTAGGGGGGTGAATACGTTACCGTTTAAAAACGTTAGATCTTTTGTATCAAATCGTTTATAAAGCTTGTTATAATATGAAAGTACCAATTATTGTTTGTGACTAATATAAAACATAGTAAACCAAGTTGTCACACAAGCATAAACATCAAACCACATCACAAGCAATTATAAAAGTAAAGAGATAAAAAAGGAAAGTGCAAACCGAACACGAGGATTTATAGTGGTTCGTCATGCATCTCCTCTCCGCCTACTCCACTCCCCGAGTACCCAACTCGAGAGTTACTTCACTAAATCAACAAGCTCCCTTCTCATGGAGAAAACCTTACAATCGTCGCTTACACTTTTTCCGTACAAAGCTAAATACCGGGTTCTAGTTCGAGGTAGAACCAACCTAACGTCGCTTATACAATATTTCCGACACTAAGCTAGATGTCGAGTTCTTTTCGGCACAAGCACTCCCGTTATGTTTTATGGCCCAACATAACAAACCTTGTGTTTTATGGTTCAAACACATAACCCATCTAATCTAGTTTGGTGAAAGTGTTGTGATGATGCAATAATGTTTACAATGATGATCCATGACATAAATGTCTAATGGATATGAATGACTAATCTAAATGACCATCTTAAATAAGAAGTCTCCAATCAATGAGGATATCAAGAGATCTTGAATCTTCATATGTTGATATGCTTTTGGTGAATGAGGATGGCTAGATCTCTAAACTTTCCTTGGTTGATCAAAATGTAAAATATGCTTACAACAAAGATGAATGTTAGAAGCATTATGATCATGTGATGGTGAGGGTGATTGATGCATGCTACTACATGTTTATCTATAGATCTAAGTGATGAAAGAATGTTAGAGAGAATGTATGTTGGAAGGGATGAAGATATGAGAAAACCATGGGATGGTATTTATAACCAAAAGTGGTAATCAAAAATATAATAATTTATTAGATTTGATATCTTAGAATATCTTCCAAAATCTTTTAAAGATTTATATGACACTATGCATGAGGTAATAAAAGAGTGTTTTCATTTTTATGAAAAATACATTTAAACAAATGTATATACCTATTAAAAAGGTAAGTTACTTGTAAATAAAGTGTAAGTAACCTTTTATAAAATAAAATATATAGTTGAGTGCTTGTCAAAATAAAATATCTTTTGTCAAGTGTAAGTAAACTTTAGTACTTGTATGAATATTATAGTTAGTTTACTTGTACAAATAAAAGTATATATTTGTTAGACATTTTACAAAAGATGTATTTGTATAAAATACTTGTGAATGCAAAATGTAAAATGAGGTTCGAAATAGAATGGTTAACCTATTAAAATACTTAATGACTCTAAACATATTTTAAACATTCTAAATGATTTGTTAATGGGTTTGATCATAATGCCACATAACAAACATGTACGAACTGTGTTGTAACATACGAGGACTTGAGACATCGAGAGGTGTTGAATGTATGTTGAGACAATGTAATTACAAGTAACTTGTACATTTTACATTATGTATTACAAGTTACATGTTTGTCATCAATCAAAACAAACGAGACCGATAGATTAAATATCGTAATATTTGCACTAACAATCTCCCTTTTGATGATGACAAAGATATGTAAACGTAATAGAAAGTAAAATGTAAAAAGTTACTTGTATCCTTACTACCTTTACATTACCTTCTCCGTTACACTCTTCTCCCTTTGTCGAAACAAAAGGGCGTGTCCTTAGAGTTTAACTTAATTTCTCCCTAAAAAGGCGAGCTTGCATCATCCCTAGTGAAGTTAAATCGCCTACTTCAACTGCCCTTGTTTGGTAGCGATCCATGGATCAAATAAAGAGGCTTAACCTACATCAAGGTTAGTTTTATGCAACAAAATTATGAGAAATATATGAAAAGAAAAGGCATAGCAATGTTAGCCTATTTTCTCCACTTTTATCAAGCAAAATGCTTGTTGAAAAGTGAGAATGATGCTAAATGCGCATGCTCCCTCGACAGCTTGCTCCCCTTGTTTGAGGCGCCAGGTATGATTAAAACCTAAAAACAAATATTAGTGCAAAACTATGTTGGTTTGTGGGAGTTCTAAAACACGACAAGACGACTAATTGTGTATGAGCCGATGGGGGCACACGCGATAAACACGAGTATACGTGTTGAACGTAAAATAATACTTGAATTATATTTACCCGTTATGCAATACTTGACCCGATTATTATTATGACCCGTGGGCTTGTTTTAAGTTCCTGTTATGGGTTGTATGAGAGACATGGCTTGGGCCCTGGAGTCTTAAAACTGATCGGGTACAAAGTGGATTGGGTTTGGAACTTGTTGAGCAAGTTTAATCCTACTAGAAGTAGGTTTAGGTAGTCAGATATATACAAACCTATACCTTCACTCATGTACGCATAACAACATTATTATAATCCCTAAAACCAATTACTTTTCTACTCTTTCTGCTTTTGGTCGTTAGTCTCAAGTTAGCAGCTAAGGGTTTTGTAGTTTGACTGAAATCTAAACTTGTTATCAAAACAAGAGTTTAGTTGAATTGATTGGTACTTGTTTCCTTGTCTCCTTGTCGACACAAACAGCAGAAACAAGTGGGAGAATCTGCTCCTGCTCGTGGGTTAACATCTCGGACAGAGTCGTATATATCGGACAAAGGCGTCCGATATCGGTAAAGTGAACGAAACCGGTTTTATCGGCTTGAGTTCTCGACGTGACAAGAAGTCGGGTTCTTTTGGGTTATTGTACGTGACAT
>CM040244.1:110130250-110177348 GCA_022545495.1 Chrysanthemum lavandulifolium
AGTTTTGTAAACTGGTGATTAGTACTGATTGTTATCTGGTTAATACTGCTAGTGTAAAGTTAATACGGATTAATAGGAAAATATCTTGGATTGTGTTTTCTTGGTTTTGAACTAACTTTTCAGGAATAGCACAAGCAGTATGGATGTGTTTTGGTGATTAACGATACAGCAAATGTGGTTCACTCCCCTATGCTCATTCTGATGGAACTTGCTGTCAAACTGGATTTTGTGATGCCAAAACATACTGTGGCATCTGGTGGTATAATGAAAATGAATTGATGGTTTCAGTTAGTCATATTCATTCTGCACTAACCCACTCTCTGCCATTCTATTTGTATACAAATAGTGTGACTAGCCCAAGGGCATCTGGCTTAGAGAACAACGAGCAACCGTGAATCCAACACTTGTGTTGGAGGCAACACCGCCCGAGCCGGAAACCCCGTCGGAAGGCCCTTTAATGGGACTATCCATCACAAAGCGCTTAAGATCGAAACCACCGGTTTTACCAAACCAGAGGCCATATAAGGCCGACCTTGATTAAGTTTCTGTCACCCACTTAATCCTTTCAAAATGGGGTTTTAGTATTATGATTTCCAAACTATGAGATAAAACTGATGGGTAAAGTTAATACTGATGGTTATATGTTAGTACTAATAAGCCTAGTTAGTACTGATGAACTAGTCATTAGTACTTATACCAAAAGTCTGTTATGCAATGATTACTTTTTCAAATTGATTTGTTACCGCCGGTTTCTTTATATAAGGGTTTCCTATTTGGCTAATCTTTACTTATTACCAAAAATATCATCAAGGCGGTTCAATCAAAATTCTCGAATCTCACTATATATTGCATAACTTCTCAATTGCTTTAACCACAATTCTCTAAATACTTTTGTGAACTAATCCCACTTAAATAACACTAACTCTTATTGCTAATGGCTCCTCTTGATTTTGTTGACAAGCACAACATGGTGGCGTGCTTGGAATTACCAGAAGGCAATGAAGAGTTCTATGAGATAGTAGCTTTTCTTAATCGAAGACGAATAAGGTTTGCTTTACTTTTTAACCCTACTATCTTAGGTACCCCTTCATAAAGTTTTGGCAAACTGAAATTGTCTCAACAACTGATGAAGGGGTCCAACAGTTAACTAGTACAGTGGATGGTATTCAAATTGTTATCACTGAAGCATCTCTAAGAGAACATCTTCATCTTAGAGATGCTCAAGGTATTAACACTTTTCCAGCCACTGAAATCATTGAACAACTTTCATTGATGGGGTATAGACATGACAACACTTTTAACTTCAGGAAAAACCAATTTTTCCCACAATGGAGGTTTCTAATTCATGTCCTCCTACATTCTCTGAGTTACAAAAGGACTGGTTGGGATGCATTCCTCACTAATATAGCCACATCCTTGATCTGCCTTGCAACAGGCAGGGTATTCAATTTTTCAAATTATATTTTTGAGGGTATGCTTAAAAATGCTGTTAGTAAAACCAAGTTTCAGATGTATCCCAGATTCATTCAATTATTTTTAGATCTTCAGAAACAAAACTTGCAGTCTCACAAAAATGTTTATCCATCAAAACTCCTCACAGCCAAAGTTTTTTCTAATATGTTACGGGTTGTGGTGGGGTACAGTGGGACTGTAGTGCCTTTGTTTTCTAACATGTTACTTGCAGAGGGTGAAGGACCATCAAGCACAGATGGCTCATAACACACACCCACAGATGGTGATCAATCTGCCACTCAACTACAATCATCAACCAGTAGGCATACCAGAAAGGAGAGTGGGATAACTCAGACCCATTCTCCTCCTCACACTGAACCAGATGAGCCTATCTTAGGTGATGCAAGAGATAGAATGGATAGATCTGCCACTACTCCACCAAGCTTAGAAGCTGGTGAGGCCAGTGGTAACATAACTAAGACCCAACCCATGCTAACACCTAGTGAGCAACCCTCATAGGGTGGACCCAGGAAAAGGCTTCAAAGGGGGGCTGCATCTATTCAGGATAGGCCTGGGAGTGTAGCTCAATTGCCCAATGACCCACCTCTCTCAACAGGTCACACAGCTGGAAGTGGTGAGGGCAACTTGACACTTAAGGATATGACGGAATTGTACAAGTTTCTTTGTCAAAAAGGTTAACAGGCTGGAAGTTGCTTTGGAGGAGACCAAGAAAGTCGCCTCTAAAGTCCATACAAAGATGCTACTATAGATGAAAAGGTTAGAGCATCAGGTTAAAATTCTTTCAAATACTACTACAGCAACCTCTCCAGCCACTTCATCTCAAACAAGGAAGACCAAGTTCAGGGTGTCTAGTACTTCTAAAGAGGATTCTGCCAAACATGGGAGGAGTTCAGACATTCAGGGAAGACATAAATTTGGTCAATGACAAGGTGGTGCATTTGAAATCCCTTTTTATGAAGAAGAGGAAGTTCAGGTTATAGTTGAGGCCAATAAAGATATTGAAGAAGTACTTAGTACTCCTACAAGCACTATCAGTACTATCCCAGTTAGTACTATTAGTGTTGTAGTTAGTACTATTAGTGTTATGGTTAGTACTTCTAAAGTTCCACAATCCGTACTAGTCACATATTTCAAATAGCTGCTGAACTACAATAGATGACAACTACATAGGCTACAACAATCACTGCCACACCACATGAAGACACTGATGAAGAAGAAAGAGAGAACATGTTGTTCTGGGATTACAAAGCTTGAAGGAAACTGTCCCTATCTATCCTACTTACAAGAAGCCTCCAGTTCTCTACTTAAGAAAGAAGTCCAAATCAGCAGCATCCAAACCTAAAGAATAGGGAGTTGTGATCAATGAAGGAGGTGTCCTAGAACCATCAACCTCCTCAGCTCGAAAGATTGACCCCAAAGATAAAGGCAAGGGTATTCTGGAAGAAGAACCAAAGAAGAAGAAACTTTCTAAGGCAGAAATGGATAGGCTAAATGAAGAGGCTATAAAGGCACTTGCAATTAAATGGGCTGAGGAAGACAAGCAGGAAGAAGCTGCAACTAAGGAAAAACAAAAGATGGCTAAGATTTTTGAGAATTGGCAGAAATGGGATGATATGAGAGCCAAAGTAGAAGCCACAAATAAGGTACAACAAAAGCTGCAGCAAGATCAAGGGGCAAGTATTAATGAAGCAGCTCTGTTATTCAGTGAAATTCTGGCTAGAAGGCAAAGTCAGTTCAGACAGCAAAGGGAAATTGAATACCATTCAAAGCCTCCTACCAAGAGTCAACAAAAGATGTATCTGGTCAAGTTCATCAAGAATCAAGGTGAAGAAATGAGAACATTGAAGCAACTGAATCGATTGTCCTAGGAGACTCTCCAAAAACTTGCTGATAGAGTTCAAAGAAGAATCCTTAACTTTAAGCCTATGCAACCAGATGATACTCTTGAAAGGTCACAGCCCATAGGAAGCTATAAAAGACCATCTGAAGAAGGTGCTTCCTCAACTGCTCCAAAAAGACTGAAATCCTTAGATGAAGATGAAGGTGGACTAACTGAAGAGGAGCTTAATATGATGATGCTGATTGAAGCTCCTGAAGAAGCATTGTACTCAGAGCCCATCAACACCAGATATCTAATCATAAATTGGGATATCTATACTGAAGAAGGAAAAAGGTATTGGAGGATTCACAGAGCTGGAGGAAGAACAAGTGCATATCTGTACTTGGTGGATTTATTTGTAGTCATTGACAGGGAAGATTTGCTTAAGCTGTGGGAACTAGTCAAAGACAGGTTCAAGACCAAAGATCCAGATAATGACAAGGATGTGGAGCTACTCTATGAACTTCATAACATCTTTGAACCTGATCCAACAGGGGAGCAGTGGAAGTTTCAGCCTGGTGATGAAGAGCTCAGTTGGACTTTGCTAGATTCTTGTGGACTGCATCTTGTAACTACTTGCAATGGAACATATATCTACATGTTGGTTGAAAGAACTTATCCACTTGCACTTGGGACCCTTCTACAGATGCTGGATACAGGGTTAAGAATGGGCAATGCAATTGAAATGGTGCTAAAGATTTTTTATCAAGCTGGAAGACCTAGCAGAAGAAAGTAATGTTTGGAATAATCCTCTCAGACTGAAGAAACTTGTGATTCAGAAACTCAATCACAAGTTTAGGGGAGGATTGTTGGGAAATTCACAATTACAGTTAATACTTTTAGCTTTGGAAGTTAGTACTGATAGTGATAATATAAGAGTATTAACTAGTTAGTACTGATAGCATAAAAGTTAGTACTGATAGTGTTATAATTTGTATTGTTCTATGTATGGAATGTCGTCTATGTCTGTAACAGCATATCTTCTATTGGTATAGAAGATATGATACGTTTAATAAATAGTTATCTCTATAAGGGATCTCCTTAGTGTATAAAAGGAGATCCTAGCTAGGTCAGAATATATCTTACACACACACTAGCATTACCCTTACCCTAGCTGTCTTAAGTAAAGCTTCAAGGTTGTAAACCCTAGTGCTAGGAGAGTACTCGTATTATTGATTAATAATATTGAAGCATTGGTGTTATACTTTGTGTTTACTTTAATCTTCTAAGTGCATTCAAGTAGATTCCACATACTTGTATGTATTCATAACAAAGTTTCTCATTGTTGTTTTGGAACCATCCAAGGCAACTACTCGTTTACAAGCCAAGTGTTCTAGATCCAAGGTTTGGGACTCCACACATGTAATAATAATGGTACGTATCAGAAGGCCCGCCAAATGGCACATTCACCATTGGCATAGATGTCATAACTTCTTCTTTATATCCTCCCTCGGGACTATATCAACCAAAAAGTCAAATATTTCATTCCTCGTAATTGCAGCAACGATGTCGTTTTTTTTTGCAATGTCCTCCTTTTGTTTTACTCAGTATGATTACATGACGGCGTGCTTTGGATGATATCATTCTTACGTCCTCGTCAACCTTCATGATCTTCTTAACTCTTGCTAATGTAAGGATGCAATTCTTGAAATCATTGACATTTTCTATTTCTTGATACTGGTTTGCCCAAAATGACTGGAATTGTTGTTGAACTTGCTGTTGTTGCTGTTGTGTCATCATAATAAATAAAGTATTAAGCTTGTTGTTGCAATACGTGTAAGAAAAGATAACAGAATATTTCAATTGTTTTATATACATGTTCAAACAAACAATATCATCAATTATACAATTTATTATGTGTTATGCCACCCCAACAAACAGAACATTTTCAAACAGTCTCATAGTCTGCATTTAGATGAAATCAACCAATAAGTGATTGGCAGAGCTACAAAATAAAAGTCGGCTACTATTACAAATAACTAAAGAAAAATATTGCGTGTGATAGTAACACTTGAAAAGATATCAGATAGTTTTTAACCATTAGTTACAAGTAGTTATGAAAAAAAAATATTGCAAGTGTGCATCATGATAGTAGATACTTAAATCTACTGGTGACAGAAAAGGTTCATCATAAAGCAACTTAAAACCTTATATGAACTCCTATATATTCAAATAATTTAAATTCCTAATATATCGATTCTAACAGAACTGATTGTCTTGGACCAAATTATTATTATGTGAATGATACGTCTTTAGAGCAAAATGTGATATATAAGTGATGGCTTAACCGAACAGCTTATAATAATATGTGTTTACTACTTGTTAAAGAAAAATGTTACTATATTATACACATACTTGCAATCTAAAGCTATGTGTCAAGTTTTCTATGCTTGAAATTGACTCGGTTATGAAAAACTCCAGCTCTTTGTTGCTTAAAATTGTATGGCTATTACTGCTGGTGTCGCCCTTTCATTGTAAGATGCATGATCATCTTTCCCCAACGAATTGAATTAAGACCATGTTCATATGAGTGTCACTGTAACAGAATGTAACATTGAATCAAAACCAAATTTATTTAATTTATGTACGATGTAGGAAACATAAGCATGCAGAGTACTAAAATATAGTTTAACTTTACAATTTATATCGAGCCTTATTTTGGCTTCTATAATTATATTTTGATTCATTAACCTGCTCCATCATCTTCTCTATATGTTATGTTTGTAGCGCAAAGAGCACAAATAACCGTGGGTTTGTATCAACGCCAGAATTTAACCATGATGAATAATCTAAAACCCTAAATCAATGATAAAAAATAAGTTGAAAATTATTTTGATTTTTTTGTTGGACATGACACTCTAACCCTGTGTGATTTCCACATAACTGCGTATTATTTCTATGTGCCTCCATTGGAGCATCATTGAATGCTTTCAGTTCGGAAGTGGTTCCTCTAGCTGATTGTAAGATACATCCACTGTGGTTAAACTTAACATTTAAGTGATACTTGATGGAATAGAGACTGTAAGGGTATTGATTCAACATTTGTACAAACTTGAGATTCCCAAACTAAATCTATTGCAGCCTGAAGAAGCCTAAATTGCAGGTGATTTAATTAGATGAATCCGAAACTGTTCATTACTATCCATGCTAAATATCCAAAAATGGATTACAGTGAAGTTCAATTCACACTTACCCATGTGAAATACTCCCTATAGCTAGAACCACCAAAGAAATTCTCCCAATCAAATATGGTACAAAGAAGCCCTAGTCCCCCATAAAATTTTGGTTATAAACAATTTACTTGCAACAAATAACTGCAGCGTTATCACATGCTCACAACATAATGCTAAATTAAACTGATAAAACAAATTCTATTTTGAGTAGCGTGTTTCAATGTAGTGAGTCTAATATAACCTGATAATTAGGTTATACATTAGTGTTTTCTAATTAAAGATGATGTAAAGAGCACCATATTAAAACAACCGATAGTACGTACCTCTTGGTGTTGTTCTTTTTGACCGACAATGCCATATATGCTCAGCTATTAGTAAGATAATCAGAAAAGCTACGCCTCCAATCACACCTCCAATAATGGCTCCCTTATTTTGTTACGTCTATCCAACATGTAAAAATGAAAAGCCATAAAAGTTGTCATAAAGTTTACCTTTGTATAACCTTCCTAGTGTGCCAACATTGAGAGCCCACTCTCGGGAAACGACGACTGCAAATTCTCGCATTGCTCGGAATTTGTGTAGTTCACCGTCTTCTCAATAGTTTTACTTTGTTTGATAATTTCATCGTTATCCGCTTTTGAGCAATCGTTAGTCTTGTCAACACTTTTACTTTAGCTGAAATTTAAATTACTTACCAAGTGACCAATACTTTTTGTAGTGTCTTTGTGACAATCTGTTTATGCTGAAAGTTCTTTTTCTTTCTTCGAAACCTTTAGTTTCGGATTCTCACTGGGAGGTAAATTCCTAGACTTAAAGGTACTGAGATTCTTCCAAGCGTGTTTTGGCATAGCTCTCATTTCCTTTTGATCCCTCTTTTTGTTTAATGGATGACATGATACGCCAAGAGGCCCTCCTTGCCCCAATGACATTAAACGCAACGTTCTTTATACTTTCGACCATTTCTACAAAGTGAATCATAATATACCATCAATATACATGTTTCAACAAAGACTTCATATTCACAAAACGAAGTTTCCATGTAGACGAAAACACTTAATATTTTGATGGATAGACAAGTATTATCTGATGAAAGCGAAACCAATAAGTCAATGAGCTAACAATGAGGCTAAGTAGATCTTTCATCCTTAAAGTTTCTATTATCTTTTTAAACAAATAAACAAACTAATAATAAAACCAAAAAAAGGTGATGTAGTTCTTTTGTTGACATGATGCCACCAACATAAAACTTGGATTCTTCCATTGATTGTTATAGTTTTATGATGATCACAAATGATATCAAACCTAGCTCTAAAAACATGATTGAGAATGCAAAAATGATAACATAGCTGATATGCATGTAATACATGTATGAAACATAAATCATATGAAATTCCCTTTTACTCACCTTTATTGTCCTTATGCTGATTTTCGTACGCAGAGACGACTGTAAACACGATTTTGATTCAGATTTATCTTACTATTTATAGATAAATAATTAAATTTGGATAACTTCATACCAGATCCTACATAACTGATTTAGTACAATATTGGTCTAAAAAACCATACCTTATTCTAAAAACTTATCGAACCCTAAAAACATAACTTGCTTGATCATCCCATTGTGGCAGCTACATAACATGTTACAAACACGACATCAGAATAAAAACCAACAACATGTGATATGCATATGGCCTAAAAAAGAATTAATAGTTTGTAATAAAAAATAATAAGAAACCTTCAATGTATCCAATAATCATAAACCCCCAAAAACGCAAAGGAGACCTAATTAGTATTTGATAACATACCATTCTATTTCCTTAGCTCATGCAGCTTTTGCCTCTGCTTCCTATGAATCTAAATGTCAACATAAGGACACAAACGAATGACTAATGATATAAAGACATAACTATAACCTGATTAAACAAAAAAACTTAAATAAACCAATCACAAATCATTGAAACTTAACAAAACTCACCATGAAATCATTGTTTTAAGATTCATTACATCCACATGTGTTCAAAGAAGATGACTAACATGCAAAAACCTGCAAAAAAACCAACATATGCATATAGATGAACGAACCTGTCATTTTTTTCCGTATGTTTATATATTCGAATAAGGTTAGCTAAGTTGTAGAGATTATGAATGAACCGTATTTTTTTCGTGTGTTTAAATGTTTGATTGGGGTTATCTAAGGATTCTCATACTTATCTCATTAAAATGGTCAATAATTGGTTGCATAAGTTTATATATTTTGGGTTGCAAGATATAATCCAAAAAATGAGTTGGTCTATTGGTTATCATGTTTGTTTGTGTACTAACATACCCAAGTTCGAACCATGTCTGTATCATTATTTATAATTTAATTTTGAAATTTTGAGGTTATATATATATATATATATATATATATATATATATATATATATATATATATATATATATATATATATATCATAAATTCAATTTTAATTTAAAAAAAATGATATTAAATGATGACATGGCTTTATATGATGTGGCATTATGGGATGCCAAGTGGAATTATATGTGGCATGCCTCCTTCCTTATATATATATATGTGTATATATATATATATATATATATATATATATATATATACTAAAAACATGTATATATACTTTTCAACGAACATTTGAAACTTGTTGACATTATGAAAGTCCACATAAGCTACGACAACACAAACACATGAGAAACAATATAAGTATTTGTTTTTGACCTTTAAGCATTTGCCACACAAGCAATATTTAACACAACTACTTGAAAACGCTTAACTTGATTTTAAACACTTTGAGTCGTGAGTACATGTAACTGCAAACCTAAGACTTGCCATATTATATCTAGGTTTCGTATTGGAGTTGTTGCCTTTACACGTTTGATATTGCTATACTTTGGCTACTAACCACTAAAGTGAGTTCATAGCCCCACTTTTATTCTTTAACTATTTTATAAACTTCTTGGGGGAAGATGCATGCTATTACTACTTTTTATAATCACAATTGCTTGAAAACTGTTTGCATATCCGAATGTGTTATTGCCTAAGTATCATTATTTGCCAAAAGACCCTCATATCATGAGCCATTTGTCACGGACTTGTCTCTACAAGGTCTTCCATGTGGCACTTAGTCTCGACTAAGCTCAGCCTAGCTCGAACACTCAACGATGTATGCAACGAAAGTAAACTTTAAAGAATGGAACAAGTAAAATGTAAAGGAACACTTTGTATTATTACTTAGAGAACTTTTACAAGAGAGCTTTACAAGTGAACTTCTATGGATGCCTTGAACAAATGAGGTCTCCCCTATTTATACTACTACATACAAGCTTCTACAAGGTTCTTTGGAAGCTTCTAGCTTCTAGGATTTCCATAAGCTTCTAGTAAGTTTCTAGAGCTTCCAACTTATTCTAACATATTCCAAAAGCTTCCAAGATTATCCATAATCTTCCATGGGCTTCTAAACTCTTCCAAGCTTATCCAAGACCTCCCAAGAGAAGTGTAGAATAATCCGGAATCCCGATCATACTTGAAAATGATCTAGTCGAGTAGGCGGGTCGTGACATCCTCCCCCACCAAATCTCGCGACGTCCTCGTCGTGCCATCTTCATGATACTTATTGATCTTGTCCGCAAATTTCCACAACAAGTCTTCGGCTTCCCAACTCGCTTCACTATCTGGAAAATTACACCATTTTATCAATTACTCCTTATAGCTCGACACTCCTCGTCTTCGTATCATACGATCCGACAAGATCTCCTCAACCTCTCGATCGTACGAAGTAACAACCACTGTTGGTGCCCGATTGGACACCCCTCGTTCCGAGTCTTCCTCGTCCTTATGATAAGGCTTGAGAAGGCTAACGTGGAAGACCGGATGAATCTTCAACTTGGGCGGTAGTTGAAGTCGATAAGAAACTTTTCCAACACGTCCCATCATCGGGAAAGGGCCTTCATACCTTCGTATCAAGCCTTTGTGCACCTTCCTTAGTGATTTGAATTGTTGAGGCAAGAGCTTCACCATCACTTGATCTCCGCCCTCGAACTCGACGTGTCTCCTTTTCTCATCCGCCCACTTCTTCATCTTTTTAGCCGCTTTGTCCAACGAAGCCTTGGCCAAGTCCGCTTGCTCGTGCCATTCCTTCATCGTCTTGTAAGCGGTCGGGCTACTCCCCTCATATGATGCGGCTAATGCATTTGGAGTCAATGGTTGGCGCCCCGTGACCAACTCAAAAGGACTCTTCCCCGTGGCTTCACTCCGTTGCATGTTGTAGGAGAATTGAGCAACATCAAGGAGTTTAGCCCAATCATGTTGGTTGGCACTTACGTAGTGCCAAGATAGAGCTCCAATAATGGGTTTACCCTTTCCATTTGCCCGTCCGTTTGGGGATGGAAACTCGTAGAGAAGTTCAAATCCATTCCCATGATCTTGAACAGCTCCTCCAAAAGCGCCCCGTGAATCTTGGATCTCGATCACTAACGATCACATGTGGCACTCCCCAATACTTCACCACATTTCTAAAGAAAAGCTTAGCCGTCTCTTCCGCGGTAACATCGGGTGGTGCGGCAATGAAAGTTCCATACTTCGAGAATCGATAGACCACCACAATAATACTCCCATTTCCTTCCGACTTCGGCAAGCATGTGATAAAGTCCATGGAAACGCTTTCCCATGATCCCTTGGGCGTAGGTAGAGGCTCCAACAATCCTCCGAACTTCTTTTGCTCTATCTTGTCTTGTTGGCAAATAAGGCACGTTCGCACGAATGTCTCTACATCGTCCTCCATCCTTGGCCAATAATAAGTGCCTTCGACCAATGCCAACGTCCTCTTGATCCCCGGATGACCGGCCCACTTCGAATCATGACACTCTTTCAAGATTGCACGCCTAAGATCACCCCACTTAGGTACGTAAAGCCGATCTCCCTTTGTGAACAACATGTCTCCTTTAAGCCAAAATCTTCGAGTCTTTCCTTCTCTTGCTAGTGCCACGAGCTTTTTGGCAAAAGGATCATGTTCCAATCCTTCCTTGACTTGGTCTTGGAGGAAGAATTGCGCTTGGGTGATTGCCGCAAACTCCGCCTTGAGACTCAATGCGTCGGCTACCACATTAGCCTTCCCGGCTTGTACTCTAAGTGATAGTCGAACTCGGCTAGGAAGTCTTGCCACCTAGCTTGCTTGGGACTTAACTTCTTTTGGGTTTGAAAGTAACTTGTCGCAATATTATCCGTCTTGATCACGAATCTCGAACCCAACAAATAATGCCTCCAAATCCACAAGCAATGCACAATCGCCGTCATTTCTTTCTCTTGCACGGTGTACTTCCTTTCCGTCTCATTTAGCTTCCGACTCTCAAATGCGATCGGGTGTCCTTCTTGCATTAGAACTCCTCCAATAGCAAAGTCTGATGCATCCGTGTGTAACTCGAAAGCATGGTTACATCCGGTAGTCTCAACACCGGTTCTTCCATAACCGCCTTCTTCAAACTCTCGAATGCCGCTTGACACTTTTCGTCCCATATCCAAGCTTTGTTCTTCTTCAATAGGTCCGTTTAGGGAGATGATATTGCCGAATATCCCATGATGAACCTTCGATAATAGTTCACCAAGCCAAGAAAAGATCTCAACTCCGTCACTTTGCTTGGTGGTTCCCACTCTCGGATAGCTTTTACTTTTGCCCCATCCATCATCAATCCATCGTCTTTGATCTTGTGTCCCAAGAACTTGACTTCGTCTTGGGCGAAAGAGCATTTCTCCAACTTCACATAAAGTTCATTGTCTCGTAACACTTGGAACACCTGTTTCAAATGTAAGACATGCTCCTCCAAGGTATGACTATAAACAACGATATCGTCCAAGTATACCACCACAAATTTATCAAGAAATGGGTGAAATAGATTATTCGTGAGGGTGAAAAATGTAGCGGGAGCATTTGTTAAGCCAAAGGGCATGACTAAGAAGTCGTAAGATCCATACCTCGTGACGCACGCCGCCTTAGCTTTGTCTCCTCCGCTATCGATTTTGGTAGTACCCGATCTCAAGTCTAACTTGGAGAAGTATCTCGCCTTTCCAAGTTGATCAAACAAATCCGCAATAAGAGGAATAGGGTACTTGTTTTTAATCGTTACCTTGTTAAGTGCTCGGTAGTCTATGCACATCCGCAAGGATCCGTCCTTCTTCCTTTGAAATAGCACCGGTGCACCATATGGGGCTTTCGAGGGTCGAACATAGCCCGCATCCAATAGATCCTTGAGTTGTTTACGCAACTCCTCCAACTCGGGTGGTGGCATTCGGTAAGGGGCTTTGGCGGGTGGCTTGAAACCCGGTTCCAACTCGATGGTATGACCCACCTCCCTCCTAGATGGTAGTTTCTTGGGCAACTCCTTGGGCATCACGTCCTTGAACTCATCAAGTACCCGCTCGATCTCCTTCGGTACTTCCACTTTTCCCGACTCGTTATCCGCCTCTAGCCTTGTCACCGCCAAATAGCAAGGCTCGCTCTTGTTGTACCCTTTCTTGAATTGCATGGCCGAAAGGGTCTTCACTCCACACTTATAATCCCGCTCCGTGCTAACCATGCAAGTCCTTCCACCATCTAGGATACATAAAGAATTAGCAAATGGCATAGGGAAAGCTCGTACCTTATCGAGGAACTCCCCAAGAACCACATCAAAATCATCTATCGCGACCACCGACAAGTCAATCGTCCCTTCCCATTCTCCAATCTTGGCTCGAACATCCTTGGCCGCTCCTTCCATCGGCTTGGCCTTCGAGTTTACCGGCTTGAACGTTCTACTTCCTTTTGTAGCGCCAATCCATAGCCGCTTGGCTTCATCAACCGACACAAAATTATGAGTGGCACCGGAATCTACTAGAGCACATACCTTGGGGCCATTGATGGTTGCTTCCACAAATTGCAATCCTTTCCCTACAACTTTTGGCACCTCCATCTTGGCCTTGATTGCATTCAAAATCCTCATCGAACTCATGCATCCACCATCACTTGGGCCTTCATCTTCATGAGCCATCATTCCATTAAGGCTTGCTTTCTTGGGGCAATCTCGAGCTCTATGAGGTCCGTCACATATGAAGCATCCACCACTCTTGAAGGCCGTCTTCACTTCCTTGTTCTTTTCGGTGGGTGGTTTACGTGTATTATCAGGCTTTGCTTGAGCGACTTTCTCTCCCCCACCTTTCTCATGGATTACCTTTTGATCCTTCGGCTTAGACGTTTCCCTTCTCGTACTAAATTCAATCAAGCCCTCAGCATGGGCGATAGCCGTAGCAAGGTCTTGAACTCCACGTTTCTCTAACTCCGTCTTAGCCCATCCTTGCAAACCATCAAGGAAATAAAAGAGATAGTCTTGTTCGGAAGATCCGAAATCTCCAAGGTTAGTGTAGTAAATTCCTTAACATATTCCGGATCGTTCTAATGCTTAAGTTCTGGTTGACTCTTTGCTTCGCTCTTAGAATTCTCGAGATAAAATTGGTTCTTAAGTTCCGCAACAAAATCACCCAAGTATTGATAGTACACGCACTCGCTCGATATCTCCATACCGACGTCTCCACCATAACGCCACGGTATCCTTCAAGTATCGGGTCGCCATCTTGATCTTTGATTCTCCGTGATTCGGCGCCCTCAGTATTGCTCCATCTCCCACCCGCCCTAGCTTCTCGCCCAGGAACGGTGATGGTTTTGGAACATCGATCTTGAGAATACCAACGTTGCCACCTCCATTCGCCATGGATCGCTTGCATAGCACTACATCGTCTTGTGTTAGGAATTATAAATTCCGGTATTAAAGTATTGTATATGTAATCGTCCGTAGTTCTTTTAAGTTAAGTAGTAATTTAGTTAAGTAACACCGTGGAGGACCGGTCTTTACCTACCGCCTGCCCGATCCGCCCGAGTTATGTAAGACTATAAATACTCTCTACCTTCCAAGGTAGAGTTGGAACTCATAATAATATCTTTCACTTTCTCTCACTAAGTTCCCTAAACCTCTAACTTTCTCTCTACTATAATTCCATCTATATGCTGTGTTATGGTTTGATGTGTATGTGACATCGATCTTACAATTGGTATCAAGAGCCATGGTTAGATCATATCTTGCACATCTTTGGATTTATAGTGGTTTTAGGTGGTTTTGAGTTTGAAAAAGTTTAGTGGTTTTGCATCTTTTGGGTGATTTCTTGTGTTAAAGTTTGAATTTTGTTGATACTTTTATGTTTAGAATCATCAAAGCGTGTTTAGGTTTTCATTTGGTAGCTTGAATCATCTTGGTTGGGTTGTTTTGGATTGAAAAGTGAAGTTTATTTGGTTTTCAAGCTAGCGACTTAGCTCTCGGACTATTTTCTTGGTAGCGACTTGCTTCACAGTTTTGTAGCGACTTACGGTGTTAAAGCTAGCGAGTTAGATCTAGCGAGTTAAAGTACAAGTAGTGGACTCTCCCTCACGGGTAGCGACTTAATGGTAGCGACTTGGTCGATGGCGAGTTGCTCTTTAGCGACTTGTGTTTCTAGCGACTTGTGTGGCGATTCTTTGCAAAACTTGGTTAGCGACTTGATGCATGGCGAGTTACTACTTAGCGACTTGCTTTTACTGCTCAGCGACTTGGGACTCTAGCGACTTAGGGGTTAGCGAATTAAGGGTTAGCGACTTGGTGCATTATCGCTAGCGACTTAGTGCTTTATCTTCTAGCGACTTAAGTGATTGTTTACGGTTTCTCTTGATTTAGTAAAATCCCGTGAAAGAATCTATTTCCGGTTTAATCATAGAGTTATAAAATCCGTATAATCTGTTAACATGTCTACCAACGTTCCTACCGCCATCTCCTTTGTTGCTGAGGATGTTCAGCGGTGGCTCGGATACTAAATCCACCCATGCTTGCCAGGCGACTACGATTCTTGGGCTCAGCAGATCAGATTGTATTGCCTTGGAAAGGAAAATGGTGTCAATATTCTCAAATCCATTGATGAAGGACCATATCGAGTTGAAACAACTAGAGACATACTTGATACTAATGAAGATGGTACTCTTTTCTGAATGGACAGGACCTAAGATGTATGATGAGCTTGATGATAAGGAGAAAAAGAGATTCGATCACGAGATATCGGGGCTTCAAACATTGTTCTTCAAGGTCTTCCTAAAGACATCTACAGGCGATCAATCATAACACGAGATGCTAAGGCGGTTTGGGATAATGTTAAGATGCTTCTCGGGTTGAAAATTAACTATGGAAAGCGAGAATCCCAACTCTATGGCGAATTTGAGCACTTCAAGATGAAACCGGATGAGAGTGTCTATAGGTACTATGTGAGATTCCATAAGTTAGTGAATGACATGAGGAACATCGAATGACTATGCCTAACATTCATTTGAACTCAAAGTTTGTGAACAACATGAATCCCGAATGGCACAAGTTTGTCACACTTGTGAAGCTCACTAAAGGATTGAAGAATACAAACTATGAGCAACTCTATGCCTTCCTCCTTCGGAATGAGACATGCCATGTTTGAAAATTGATTCTCAATCGTTCAAAACCAACGAGGAGAGACAAGCTCGTCTAATGACTCATGACCTTCTACTCAAACAT
This sequence comes from Chrysanthemum lavandulifolium, assembly GCA_022545495.1. Taxonomy (NCBI): domain Eukaryota; kingdom Viridiplantae; phylum Streptophyta; class Magnoliopsida; order Asterales; family Asteraceae; genus Chrysanthemum; species Chrysanthemum lavandulifolium. Next base: position 110,146,379 of record CM040244.1, read on the forward strand.
TGGAATCACAACCAAAGCATCACGAGTCATACCCTTGGGAATGGTAATCACAAACTCATTCACAGTCCCATGTTCAAACAAGGCGATCTTTGATGCACGTGGGTAACATCATCAATCAACTAGCTCTTCTCATTAGTCAAAACATGAATTCTCTCCCACAAACCAACAACAACCTCGAGCGCATCTAACCCACATAATCAAGCCACTGTTAAAGATGGAAGGATCGTGGTGCCGCAGTTCGGAAAGACAGTATGATCGGGGAAGAGGTGGGTGGGAGGGTTATGTTGGAAACGAGTCGAGGAAGAAATGGTAACCAAGGTCAACCTAAGCCAATCAAATGCTATAAGCTGTGGTGGTGAAGGACACATTGCAAGGCGCACATCTCAAAGCGTCCGCGAATCGATACTTGAGAGATAAGATGTTGGCACAAGCTCGGGACAATGGTCTGCGTTGGATGAAGAGGAATTCTTGTTTCTTCTTGAGGGCAATGCCAAGACCTATGATGCGAGATGTGGATGGCGGCTATTCGGAGATAGGTCACAATCATCGAATGCCTTTCAAGTCGGCGGTGTGATGCATACGACTACGATGTAGATGATGGACCTCTACGCACACAATCTTTATGGCGGCATATCTCAATGGTTTCTCCCAAGATCTCTTCTTCACCACAAGTTGGCCCATCAAGGACAAACTCATCTCGAGGTATTAAAGCTATACGATGATCTTGATGTGCAGCGGATGTATGACAAAGTACAACCAAGCTGAAACTATTGAATCAAATATTGAAAATATGGGTAATATCAATATTGTCCCATCGATCAATCGTGAAACAAAGTGAAAGTGAAGTCATACCAAGTGATGCATCTTCTGCGATCAACAATGACTATGTCTTTGATGAATACTGCTGCATGTGCTCTTGATGATTCCATAATTTACGAACTAAATGCCTATAAGGAGCGTGTTGCTGTTATGAACAACGTGCAAAATTTGAGTTGACCACTCGTGGCGAGGAAATGGATGTCCAGTGAGTACGATAATTAGAAAAAGTAAGTTTAGAGAAGAAGTATTGAAACAAAATTAAATTCCTTGCAAGAAAAACTTTCTAAAGCATTAAGCAAAAACAAGAACTTCAAGAAAATGTGAAAATGCTTAAGCAAGAATTTAATGCAAAGGAATCAAAACTCTTGAGAGATTTTCTAATCGAAAACTTTGAAAAACAAACTTGAAAACAAGTTGTACTTACAAGGAAACACCATTCGGGCTTCATGGTCATGAAACATCGTGTCTTAGCGATAAGCATAGCATTCCCCTTGTTGAGGAACCAAATCCGGGTAATTAAAAAGGCTAGAAATGCTCATAAGGTGCTTTATGATGGTAATGAAGTCCTTAAGCCTGGCGCGAAACCTAGTTCGTTGAGTGCACCGAGAAGATAAGATATTAAATGAAATCACTAGGGAAAAGATGAATAAGAAACAAAATGATCCCAAATGCAAAGAAAAACATAATCATCTCTCCTCATGATTACAAGAAGGAAAAGCTGGATTTCCTTGAACAAGTTTAAGCCTCGAGACTTTGTTGACTCCAGAACAAGTCTTGGAAAAGGATTTAGATAAGCGGAAGCGGAAAACATTATTGAAACAAACCCTCCCTTTTGAAAATGCCTAGAGCGATTGTGTATCCTCCTAATACACCAATGCATCTTGTTCCTAGAACAAGTGCCACCAAAAGCAAGACATTAATTAATGTCGTTATATTTCAACTATTTGTTGATTTTGAGAAAACTTGACAAGAAAAGGATCACACCCACCGGTATAAGCGAAGGAGAAAGAGGTTTTGAACAAATGAAAGAATGTTATTTAGCGGGTCATGCCACTTCTTTAAACTTCTAAAGGAACATTTGAGAGTCTTAAAAGGGGTAGAAGCGACATTAAGGGTATGGAAAAGGAATTTGATGCAATGGTAGTTGAAGTTAGTGACTATGGCGTGCACTAAAATATAATGAGATTGAGAGAAAGAACACGCATACATTAAATGAGAATCTTATTCTTGAATGTGTTGCTCAAGATGTGTTTTCATTGCTACAAATTGCTCTATTAATGCTTCAAATTTCATGAATTATCTGTGGCCCCGAAAGCCTCCCATGATCGTGTCATTGAGCTTGAAAAACTAATTCTAAACTAAGCAGAAAATTGAGCTGGATGATCACGACACTTTGGTTAAACATTTTCTAAACTAGAAGTCGAGTATTTTAATTTACAACTAAAATATCAACATCTCAAAGAAAATGTCAAAACTTCAAATATCAAGACATCTTCGGATGCTCCGAGTTTGATGCGTTTTCAAATTAACAAAGCGTGATGAGCATTCAAGCTCGGTCTGCAACACGATCGAGAAAGTTGAAAGCCCAAATCTCTCAATTAAAGGGTCAACGAACATTATGACAGCTCCCAAATGCCTCCTCCTTTAGATTCTCGAGAATTCTCAAGCGTTTCATCTTCAAAACCTCGTAAATGCTTTACAAAAGGAAAAGCGAAAGTTTTCTAGAAGAAAATAAAAGGTTAAACGTCATTTCAATGAGTTGTTTGAATCAATTAAAGTCACTCGTAACAAAAACAACGAACAAATAACTTCATTGCAAAGGAAATTGAGAATCGAAGAGTCGGTAAAGGGAAAATGCCAATGATTAATGAGAAAATCTTGTATCAAAGGTTCACTCGGTAATAAATATGCTTTATCAGTAACATATGTTCCCCTCACCTAAGGAACAACAAACTTGCCATTCAAACATATTTCTCATCCTTAAGGATTGCTTAGAATGCTGCGTGAGATTGTTGAAGAGGATAAGCTAGAAACCTCATGATAATGCAATTGGACATGCATGCTTATATGCCAAACGATCTCAAGAAATCTTAGAATGTTTGATCACAATATGCCCAAAGACATTAGGTGAGAGAGTTAACCCTTTGATTCCATGCTCAATACCTAAGGCCAAACATGATATACTCGATTCCCAATGGTTTGAATGTGAGGAGTAGTGTACCATTGAGTGGTTCGATTCTAGATGCATCAATGCTAGGAAAGTGAACTCAAATGTGCCTTCTAGGAGTACTAATCTCGGTACCTCTAGTGTTAAGAAAGTGAACCTTAGTGCACTGCATGTAGTTGGATCCCAAAGCATCTAAGCGGTGGTGCAAAGAGTAGTAAAACAAGCGAATGTTCCCATTCCTCTACTGAGTGTCGGTGACATTAAAGGGAGGCGGTCAAAGTCTCAAGACAATACAAGGAATGATAGGACCTCTCAAGCTAAGAATGTGCCTTTGGAAGAGAGAAGAACAATCTAGGAACCTTAAGTTTGAATCGAATAAAGCAGATCGTGTTGATTCTAGTATTAGCCATAGGCGTCTTGTAATTAATTGAATTACGATACTATTTGCAAACCTTGTCTTGATGATTGCTTGAATTGTTTCTAATCATGGATGTGATGTTAATGTTACGCTAATGATGTTAATTGTCGATTAATTTTGTTAATGCTAAAATTCATGCTAAAAAGGCTAAAAGGCAAGCGAAGAGAGTTAGAAAACAATGAAACCCACAGGAAGAACATTCGACAAAATAGGCTTTTATTGGATACACATTGGTCATAAGACTAATCGAGATAATGCCCACTAGAAAATGGATGCCCTCTTGGTAGAACTATTCCCTTAAGAAGTGGTCACTTGTAAATAGGGCTATCTGAGACACTAGTATTGCATCTATTCACAATGATTCCATTACCTCACATCGATATGAATGCTTCTATTTCGATGTGGGTGGTCCAAGCTGTTGCTACTAACCAAATGGAACCCATTCTTGCATGGGGATCCCAATTATCCAGATTATCCATTCTTATACGTGTTCAACGGAGATCGTTCAAATCGATTACGTGGTACACGGACTCATTGTTCAAAGCATATGTAGGCCGAGACCGTCACGGCTCATGAACTTCGTGAGCAAATTCATCGGAATATTAGATTTGGTAATGATCATTTCGGTTGCTATAATGGGTTATGGAATTATGTAGTTGGTGATAGTGTCATCTCGAGGTGTATTATGTGGAAGGTTTAGGTCATAATCTGTTCTCTGTTGGTCATTCGTGATTCGTGATTACGATCAGTAGCCTTGAGAAAACATACATGCTTTGTTAGAGATCTTAGCGGTAAGGAAGCTGTTGAAAGGAACTCGTGGCTCAAACCTTTACACCATCTCTATCGATGACATGATAAGAGCTTCACCAATCGCTTGTTATCAAAGGATTCAAAAACAAAGTCATGGTTATGGCATCGTCGTCTCAATCACTTGAACTTTGGCACCATCAACGATCTTTCGAGAAAGGACTTAGTTGTGGGTTTACCTAGACTAAAGTATGAAAAGGATCATCTTTGTTCGACATGTCAATTGGGAAAAAGCAAGAAGTATGCCCATATACCCAAACCTACTAACTCATCACGAAGTTCTTCATATGATTCATATGGATTTATGTGGACGATGAGGTGCAGAATATCTTTGGGAAGAAATATGTGTTAGTTGTGGTTGATGATTATTCTAGATTCACAGGTCAAGTTCTTAAGGACAAAGGATGAAACTCACGATATCATCATCAAACTCATCAAACATTGCAGTTAGACTAAACAAAACATCGAATTATCGAGCAGACAATGGGCGGGTTTGTCAACAAACAACTTAGTGAATTCTATGAAAGCGTTGGAATCGACCATCAAAGAAGTGTTCCACGAACCCCTCAACGAGCGGTGTAGTTGAAAGGCAAATCGTACTCTTGTTGAAATTGCTAGAACAATCTTGATCTACTCAAAGGTTCAATGTTTCTCGGGGTGAAGCAATTGCCATTGCATCTACACAAAATCGTTCCTGATTCACACCATTCATGGAAAAACTCCATATGAACTTGTCCACAACGAAAACCTAATCTATCTTTCCTTCGTGTGTTTGGTGCCTTGTGCTATCCAACTAATGAGGGTCAAGACTTGGGCAAACTTAGGGCTAAAGTGACATTGGAGTATTTGTAGGATATGCACCAAACAAAGGGATACGAATCTACAACAAAAGAACCCGAAATATCATGGAAACAATTCACGTTACGTTTGATGGTGACCGGTCAAATGGCTCTGGACACTCCATTTCAGGACCCGCACTTCAAAACAGTCCTATTGGTTCATCCCTTGTTCCAAACTCCTCTCAAGAAACTCCATATGTACCTCCATCCGAAGATGATGTAAAGTGTTTGATCCCATGTTTGATGAGCTTGTGGAGTCTACTACTAATGAGGTCTTGATCCACAGCAGGCGATGCTCATATTCCGGTGAATGAAGTCAATTCATCGGTCTCAATATCATAAGTCAAAAGCACTCGCTGCGATCCTTGATCTCATCAACAAATCATCATTCTTCAAATGTACATCATGGAAATGTTTACGCATCAATGATAAGTTAATCCACTGCGACTCTGAAGATGCTCCATTTGAAAACATATTTGCTACTCACGAATCATCATCGAAACCATCTTCTTGAGAGACATCGACTCGCTACCTCGGTTCTCGACAAATGCCACATGAACACCTCGGAAAATGGACTCACGATCATCCATTAGACAACATCATTGGAAATCCCTCTCGTCTGTATCAACCGGAAGCAACTTCATGACCGATGCCTTATGGTGCTTCTTCAACTCCGTACTATCTAAGATCGAACCAAAGATGTTAAAGCTGCTATGAATGAAGATAGTGGTTCAATGCTATGCAAGATGAAATTCATGAGTTTGATCGTCTTGATGTATGGGAGTTAGTACACACTCGAGAGCGTGCTATGATTATAACTCTAAATGGATCTTCAAAGTAAAACTTGATGAGCATGGTGATGTGTTGAAGAACAAGGCTCGATTAGTTGCTAAAGGATATCGTCAAGAGGGGTATAGACTTTGAAGAATCGTTTGCTCCAGTTGCTCGAATCGAGGCAATCGAATCTTCGGCTAATCTTGCTAGTAAGAACATGGTGGTATATCGGATGGATGTAAAGACGGCATTTACGAGCGGAGATCTTAAGGAAGTTGTCTCGTCGATAACTGAAGGATTTGTGAACCAAGAGCATCCTACTCACGTTTATCGTTTGAAGAAGGCTCTTCTGCGGTTTAAAGCAAGCTCCAAGGCATGGTATGATACATGTCAAAGTTTCTTCTATCAACGGATTGACAAAGGCGATTGATCCTACATTGTTCACCGAAGTCGAGCAAACATTTAACTCATGTTCAAATTTATGTTGGCGATATTATTTTACCTCGTGACCCAATGGAATGTGATCGTTTTCTAATGAAATGAGTTCAAAGTTTCAAATGTCAATGATGGGACAAATGTCATTTTCTTGGGATTACAAATTTACAAAGTCCGGAGGCATTTTCATAAATCAATCTAAATATGCAGAGATTTTAAAGAAATTTGGATTTGATTCATGGTACCTATTGACACCCCATGATTGACCCGAACCAAACTAGATGAGGACCTCTCGGGGATCATGATTGACCAAACGAAATATCGGAGACATGATTGGATCACGATGTATCTCACTTGCTAGTAGACGGACATCTTGTTCTCTGTGTGCATGTGTGCTAGATACCGAGCTAAGCCTACTAAAAGCACCTTGAAGCGATTAAGCGGGTCTTCGGTATCTCCAAGGAACCATCAATATGGGACTATGGTACCCGAGGACACGGTATGTCACTAACGACCTGCAGAATCTTGATCATGCGGGTTGTCAAGATACACGTCGAATGCGTCGGAGGTGCTCGATTTTGGGTGATAAACATGTGGTGGTCTTCAAAGAAGCAAATGAGTACTTCTATTTCCTCTGAGGCTGAATACATAGCCATGTCATCTTGTTGTGCTCAAATCTTATGGATGAGATCTCGATTATCGACTATGGCTTTGAATTCAACAAAATCCTCTGTCTTGTGATAATAAGCGCTATTGCTCTCTCATGTAACAACGTTCAACACTCAAGAGCAAAGCATATCGACATTCGACATCATTTCATCAGGAACAAGTGGAAAAGGTGTGGTGGAACTATATTTTGTGAGGTCACGAATATCGGTTAGCGGACATCTTCACCAAGCTCTTCCAAGAGAACGGTTTGAGTTTATTCTTCCGTCTTGGCTTGAAAAGCCTTCAACGAGAAACTCTCAAAGCGTCTTGAGGAGGAAGGCGAGGAGTAAAGGTCTATCTTCATCTATCTCTTGTAAATATTTATTTGAAAAACAAAATACAAAATCATAAAACTTTCAAAATCCATAAAAATCGAAAAATTGAAAATCTTCAAAAATATTGTCATTTTGTCATGTTTTTTTTTCTGTTCGATAATATCTACGGTCTTTGTCTGTCATTCAAAGAATGACACGGGACTTCTAGATGTTGTTCAATTCTTAAAAAAAAAAAAAAATATATATATATATATATATATATATATTTATATTTTGGAGAAAGAAAAAATGGTTTATTGTCATTTGGGCAATAACCGGTTTTAAAGAAAAACGAGCCATGTTTTATCATTTGTTCAAAATTCCATGCTACGATTCTATAAACATTTATCTATTTGAAAACTAAATGCTTTGAAAAATAACTCAATCTCTATTTTTGATAATCATCGGGACTTATTTGTCAAAATTCTATCTCTCAATCAACAACCTATGTCATTGATTGAGGGAGAATGATTTCAATTAAATTAAAAGTTATTTGGCATTAAAATTGTTTTCAAAAGATAAAAATGCATGTTTTATCAATGGAGTGTAAAGTCTTAAAATCCGATCCTTATCGGTTCAAGCTTTCACAATCAAGTCACAATTCTCCTCAAAAGCTTTCAAAATCAATTTAAATCTATACGAGATCACAAATCTCAAATGATTTGATAATTGTGATCGGGAGAATGTGTGATTTAAATTAGATTTAAAGCGATAATTAGGTAAATGGTTATAAGCGGATGTACATGCTATCACGCCCACATGTGACAACGATTTCAAATTTTCAATGCACATGTTGAGGGAGCATCTATCTTAAACCTTTGATTTGAAAGCGTGATCATTCATCCTAATGTGCGGGTTCCTCTAGTATGTGCAAAACTCTTTTCAAACCTCGAGGCACATATTGAGGGGAGCAAATTCATGGAAACCTCATCCTTCCGGAAATGCTATACCCGCTTGATCTGTTGAGGAAGTGATGTTGATATCTTCGGAAAATGGTAATCAAAAGAAGTTAATTCTTTCTCTTGCCTCCGTGTGCAAAACATTTTCAAATACTTGATGCACATGTTGAGGGGAGTTCTGGTTCTAAAAATATCAAAACAATTCGGTACAAAAGCTTTGATAATATATCACAAGTATCTTATTTGATTTTCAAATGGTTTTCAATTGGATCAATGGCGGATGAACAATACCAAATTGACCTACCAACTTTACTTTATGTGCGGTGATACAAGGATGATAAGGTTAGGTATTGGTTCCCATGATCCGCGAGAGCCGGAGGATCTACCGAGGACAATCCACTAGTTAGTGTAGAAGTCCTTAGGTATGATGATAAAGGAGAAAAAATGAGATAAAGGAAGTGTGGGACTAAGGCCGAGATAATCTTTGGAATAAACCCAACAAGGTTCTAGCTATGAAGTCTCGGTAAGCCTTGAAGGTTGAAGAATTAAAAGAAATGAATGAGAAAGGGTGAAAACAAATAGCCCTCCATTTATTCAACCTTAGAGGCGAAAACCGGTTCAATTCATATGCTACTCTGATGGTAACATCGGTGTGAAAGACAAGGCGTCATGGACCCGGTGGCCTTGCTTGCACTTCAACTTTCAAACCACTCAAGTTCCTCTTAAAGGGCTTGTTTCATTCTCACGGGAACCAACATTATCTATCGACTTTCTCTTAGAGATGGTTGATATTGAAGAAGGAGACCTCTCCTAGTCTCCGTTATAGGATCCAAAAATGCACAAATTGAGTCTAGAGCCACGAGATCATCAATAAATCTCATTAGGACACTTTCAATGAAGACTCTGTTTCACACAATGTGGAAGAGATTATATCTTAGTCTCGCATTATCCTTGTGGTATTGCGAACATCTGAGTGATGTGTTTACATATTGACAATGAAGATGGAAAGCCTTGAGCCAACATCAAACAAGCTCTGGTAGGTGGCATGTGAGATCTATTTTATAGATCAACCATGTGACAAGCGAGCGAAAATAATGGGGCGATTCAATCTCTTGAATCAATCTGGTTCGAGTTATGGATTGACCGGATACCTTTGAAAACCGGTCTTTGTGCTTAAAAACTCTTTCTTTTGCGCATCGATTTGTATACTCATTTTCAAACCAAAGGTATTTTTTGATAATTGATTTTCAATTTAACCTTCGTTGTATTGCAAAAACAATTTCTATTGAGCAATACGATTGTTTTCAAATCTTTTTTCATCAATCGATGGACTTAAAATTATTTGGTTACTCATCAAGTGTTGTCTTCTTTGAGATGTTCGGTTTGAAACAGAGAACAATTGCGAAACCACATCAAGGAGATTCTTAGGAATCCACGATCACAGGCGGTACTTGTCTTGATCAGCGAGGAACGTGGGCGTGTACCTCGATTCAGCGAAGTGATCAAAGACACTTTCATGCGATTGTTGCTAGCATTGTATGCGAGTGCGCTGCGACGTTTCTGGTGATCGAATGAAGCGGTCAATCCACGGCCGCATGCTCGCTTAACACATTCATCTCAAAGAAATCATGATTAGTGCATCAATGACTCGATATTTTCCTCCATGCTTACTCGCTGCCTGCGCCAATATCATGAATCAACTAAAAGCTTCACTGCTACGATGAGAAGATTTCATGATCGAGAATGTGAGCATGTCGGTCCCAAAGTCACAACATCACAACATACCAACACCACAAAGGATGTGTCGAGATTGTTGATAGTGAAGATCTCCAAAGATGGCTCGAACTTATCATCACATGGATCGAGTAAAGACCTCACTTGGAATAACCAAACATGCAATGTGAAGAATCAATGACTGAGCTTATGAACAAAGGACTACATCAAGAATGCAAGAACAATTTTAATGTAATATCTATTTGTATTCAATGTAATTTTGGTACATGATTGAGGTGACCTCCCTTGGGAGATTGTTAGGAATTAGAAATTCGGTATTAAAATCGGTCACCTCAGTATATGTAATCGTTAAAGCTCTTAGTCGTAGTTCTTTTAAGTTAAGTAGTAATTTAGTTAAGTAACACCGTGGAGGGCAGACGGTCTTTACCCAGCTTGTATACGATCCACGACCCAAAGTGTGGCGAGTTATGTAAGACTATAAATACTCTCTACCTTCAAGGTAGAGTTGGAGCTCATAATAATATCTTTCACTTTCTCTACAAGTTCCTAAACCTCTAACTTTCTCTCTAGAATTCCATCTATATGCTACTTTGTGTTATGGTTTGATGTGTATGTGAAAAGTTATATCTTACATCTTGCAAATCTTTGATGGTCTTTTCAATGTTGGAGATTTTGCCTACGAACATCTCTTTTAGGCCATTGATTTCACGCTTAAACTCTCCGCTAAGCGTATTGATAACCTCCTGAAAGTCATCCTTCATGGTCATAAACTTGGTGTCTAGACCATCCAAGCCCTCAACTTGGGTCTTCAACTCCGACACGGATGTCTCAACACCCGTCAATCTCTTATCAAAGCTCGACATAACGTCCTTAGACGCACCTCTCTTCTTCGGGTCTTGACGCTTATCATCGCGACCTTGCCTCTCGTTAATGACCGTACTTGCCATCGCCTTGAATCAACCTGGCTCTGATACCACTTGTCACGGACTTGTCTCTACAAGGTCTTCCGTGCGGCACTTAGTATCGACTAAGCTCAGCCTTGCTCGAACACTCAACGATGTATGCAACAAAAATAAACTTCAAAGAATGGAACAAGTGGAATGTAAAGGAACACTTTGTATTATTACTTAGAGAACTTTTACAAGAGAGCTTTACAAGTGAACTTCTATGTTTGCCTTGAACAAATGAGGCTCCCCTATTTATACTACTAAATACAAGCTTCTACGAGGTTCTTTGGAAGCTTCTAGCTTTAGGATTTCCATAAGCTTCTAGTAAGTTTCTAGAGCTTCCAACTTATTCTAACATATTCCAAAAGCTTCCAAGATTATCCATAATCTTCCATGGGCTTCTAAACTCTTCCAAGCTTATCCAAGACCTCCCAAGAGAAGTGTAGAATAATCCGGAATCTCGATCATACTTGAAAATGATCTAGTCGAGTAGGCGGGTCGTGACACATTAGTCACTTGCGAGTGAGCGCGAATATTGTGGACAGATCTATTGGGGTTGACATCCCCGTTTGGGTTAACTTTGTGGTTACCAAGCGCATTATATTTAAGAACACTAGGTAGACTGGCAAGCTACCTACCAGGGGGCATTATTACATTTACATCATTTCTATAATGCACAGTTAATGTTTCGCGTGTCATGAGCTTAGGGCAATAACAACTACTTTTTGGCCAGCTTAGCCCACTGTTTTACATAAATTGGAATCTTGTGATCAACTGCTTTACTGCTAAACCTATGAATTCACTCAACCTTTGTGTTGACTTTTTAGTATGTATTTTCAGGAAAATGCGATAGCTAAACTTTGGATGCGCTTGGCCATTGGCATGGCATGGCATGGTCATAGACGACTCTGATTTATTTTGGGGACCACTTAAATTCCTTTAGGGGCCTATATTTTCCAAACAAAAACAATGATGTAAATTTTGTTTACTACAATAAATGAAATCTTTCAAGGAAAATCATTATTATATACTTTGTGTTATGGTCCAATTGAGTAGTACCCGAGTAACATTTTCTTCCGCTGCAAACCATTTTTGGGGGTGTTACATAAATAAAATTTGTTATTATCGTTGTTATTTATTAATATTATTATTATTATTATTGTTAGATTAAATTACTCATAATACTCAAACTTCGTATATGCATAAGATTATAAATAAAAAAAGCATGATTTATTGTGTATACAAAAGAACACGAGATTCTACATATATCAACAACTCATATAAGTTATTATTTTGTATCTTACTATTTAAAATTCTCAAATATGTATATAACAAGTCTATAAGAAATATTTAACACCGGGTTATAATGCTACGACCAATAATATATACGAAAATTATTATTAATGCTAACAACACATGTTTAATAACACGAGTGAAAAAATGAAGTACCGCTAAAATTATTTTAAAGGCATCTCCAGTGACATACCTTTTACAACGGTTTATAAACTTTTCATTTCATACCATAATATTTATTTTTTGATTTCTTATCTTATAAATTTATTATTATATACATGTTAGAGTTTTATAATCTAATTATGTATTAAAGAGTTACATGTATTTAGTTTTAATGAAAAGGTCCATAAACGTAAACCCATTTTGTTTTATGTCATCATAAACTCCATTCCGTTATGATAACTCAATTTATAAAATATTTCAAACATAACTTTTTCATAAAGTAGTCATTGTGGATACCCCAAATCTCATATATTAAACTAAAATTTCAGATTAAATTTGGTTCATGTTTAAATAACGTTCGTGCACGTGAGTTATAAGTAGGAGTGGAAACGAGCTGAGTTGAGCCCGAGCCTGTCAGAGCTTAAGCTCGACACGTTTATATAATTATAACTATAAAAATGTTCATAGAAATTAGTGTATACAGAATATCATAATTTAAAGTTTTTATTACCCTTCTTTATTTGCCTGATGGGTCATATTAATCATCCCAATTTCCCACGAAACATAAATGTTTAGTTTCCTTCCAACCTCTACCAAAAATTTAGTAGCTTGTGACGTAAAAAAAAATAAAAATAAAAATAATAATAAAAAATTTATTTACAAATAAAATTTTAAAATCTATTCGAATTTAAATCTATGATTAAGAACACTGTAATTAACTATAATCGGAAATATGATATTTTTGCTGCTAATTTTGGGATTAATCTAAACAATCAACTTTTGATCATTAAAGTTGAATTTAATTATCCATTTGCTATAAAAAAAAATAATAGTTTTTTTTATTGAAAGGCATCTTAATACAAAAACTAAATTAAATAAAAAAAGAAAGTATAAAAGTTTAGAAATGGATTTTCTAACGGGTGTTCATTGAGCCTTTTTTAAGATGTAAAATAGGTTTGGTCTTGTACGATTTATTCATATTAAAGATGTGGATCGGTTGGTACGAAACTTGTGCACAATAAGGATGGGACGTTTACGATTGCATGCTAACGTGCTAGATATCAAAGATCGCCTTTGAACAAAGCACATTCTGATAAAGGAGATAAGGGTGCTTATAAGCCTTCTGTTGGAGCACTTAATAACAGTAAGGATGTGGGGCAAAATTCTTATGTAGGTGTTGTTAAAAATAAGATGGAGTATAAACAAGTTATAAAGGAGTATTCTCAACCTTCTTTAGTGCTTGATAATTCATGTTTTTTGCACTACGATTACTCATTAGCTTTAATGGGGAGGGTATCGGATTTTGGTCTTTTAACTAATTTAAAGATGGTGTGGAGCAAGGAGGGTTTTGATAATTTTACTCTTAAATATTTAGGAGGATTTTGGGTTATTATTGAATTCCATACTAAATAGGTGATGGAGAATTTTAAGTCTCATGTTGGAGTTGGTTCGTGGTTTTCATCTTTAGAATATGCATCCAATACTTTCGTCATTGATGAGAGGGTAGTTTGGGTGGACATTGAAAGAGTTCCTATGAATGTGTGGACATATAATACGTTGAAAAAAATTTCGTCTAAATGGGGTGAGCTTTTATTTGAGGAGATAAGGAAAATATGTCTATGTATAGTAAGAGGCTATGCATTAAAACTAAACTGGAATAAAACATTTTTGAGACTTTAAAGATTATTGTCAAAGGGAAAGTTCGTTGGATTCGTGCTAAGGAGGTTAGTGGATGGGTTCCTGATTTTTTGGAAGAAGAAGAAGAGGTGGATGTATCTTATGATGATACATCAGTTAATGAGATTGATGGGGAAAAGAAGGAAGATGTTAATCAAGTTGACTCTGATAATGAGGGTGATGTTGATGAGGTACCAGAAACGATTTTTAATAAATCACATGAGGTGTCAAAGGAAGGTAATGAAAATGGAATTGAAGAGGGTGAGATTAATTCTGAAGATCCGTTTAATATTTATGATCTTCTGAATAAGAATCCTTGTGGGAACGATAAGGAAGTGGCGAAATTCAATGCTACTTTGGAGTACCCTCCAGGATTTACTCCGAGGAACAATTCGTGTAGCAAAGAAGACCAAGATGGTTTTGAACGTGGAGGAACAGGCGTTGAAACAAAAGGTGAACGTAGAAGATAATTGTATTAGAGATAATAGCAACAAGGGTGTATCACAATCTAAGGATGTAGACAAAGAATCGCATCGTTCAGGCCATTTTAGAAGAACAACAGGCCCGCCAACAGGTGGTTCCATATTGGCAGTGTTGGATTAGTTGATAAAGGTGGGTCAAACAATGGGATATAAGTTGGATGGGTGTGCTAGTAATATAGAGGAAATTATCAAGATCCGTGGAGAGAACGAGTCTTATCAATGAATTTTTTTTATCTCTTAATATTCAAGGCCTCACCCAAAAGGCTAAAAAAGATTGGGTTAAGGAGATTTGTAATAAACACAAGGTGAATTTTTTGTCTCTACAAGATACAAAAATGGAGACAATTGATAATTTCGGTATCAAACAGTGTTAGGGTAATTATTATTTTGAGTACGTTTGTGGTCCTTCTGTGGGTAATTCAGGCAGTATTCTTTGTGTTTGGGATTTTAGGATGTTTCGTAAACATAATTCTACGATTTCGGATTACTTTGTTGCTATTCAAGGTGATTGGATTCCAAATGCTAAAAAATATCTTATCATAACCGTTTATGTTCCTCGAGAAATTTCCGAGAAGAGAATGTTATGGTCTTATTTAAATCACGTGATAGATAGGTGGAGTGGTGAAACCATCATAATGGGAGACTTCAATGAAGTTAGATCTAAAGAAGAATGTTTTGGTACTATTTTCAATGACCACAATGCTATTGCATGCAACTCTTTTATTTCTCCAGGCGGCTTGTTGGAAGTTCCTTTAGGAGGTTGTGCATTCATGCGGTGTCATAAATTCGGTAGTAAAATGAGTAAGTTGGATCGTTTCTTGATTTCGGAAGGTCTTATGGGATCTTGTCCCAATATTTCGGTTATTACTCTAGATCCTTACTTATCGGATCATAGACCTATTCTTTTACGAGAGGCGTGTTATGATTATGGCCCCATTTCGGATGTTTCATTATTGGTTCGAATGGGAAGGTTTTGATAAGTTTATTGTGGATACTTGGACTAATATAAGCATTTTGGACAATAATGCTATTAGTCAGTTAATGAAGAAGTTGAGATATTTAAAGGAGCAGATCAAATCGTGGGTTAGAAATAAAAAAGAAAGTGCAAGTGTGAGAAAGATAAACCTGAAAGGTATGTTAAATGATATTGATCTTTTAATAGAAGATAAAAAGGTAGACCAGGAATTACTAAATAAGAGGGTGCATGTTATGAATTTCACTTCATGATCTGGAAAAGTTAGAGGCGTCGGAGTTAGCACAAAAGTTAAAGATAAATTGGTCGATTGAAGGGGTGAAAATTCTAGGTATTTTCATGGTATGCTTAATAAGAAAGGAAATCAACAAGCTATTCGTGGTATTTTAAAGAAGGCACTTGGTTAGAGGATCCGATGTCTTTTAAAAATGAGTTTTTATCTCATTTTAAAGAAAGGTTCGATAGTCCTAGTTCCTCTATATTAATGTTGGATATGGCTTTTCCAAATAAAGTTAGTGTAGATCAGCTCATTGAGTTAGAAAGGAATGTGTCGAAATAGGAAATAAAAAGGGCGGTGTGGGAATGCGGTTCTGACAAGTCTCCTGGGTCGGATGGCTTTACATTTGTTTTTTATAGAAGATATTGGGATACCATCGAAAAAGATGTGGTCGATGCGGTATCTTATTTCTTCACTGTTGGTATGTTTCCTAAAGCGGGTAATGCTTCTTTTATTGCCTTGATTCCTACAATGCAAGACGCTAAAGTTGTTAAAGATTATAGACCGATTAGTTTGATTGGTAGTGTGTATAAAATTATTGCGAAAATCTTGGCGAATCGTCTAGTGGGGGTCTTTGGATACTTAATTCATGAATTTTAATCCGTTTATTGCAAATAGGCAAATCTTAGATGGCCCTTTCATCCTTGATGAGTTAATTCATTCGTGTAAATCTAAGAAAAAGTAATCGATGATTTTTAAAGTTGATTTTGAGAAGGCTTAAGATTCGGTTAGATAAGATTACTTGGACGATGTTTTAAATAAGTTTGGTTTCGGTTCGAAATGGAGAGCGTGGATTCATAATTGTTTGGTGTCTTCTAAAGGCTCGATTCTTGTCAACGGGAGTCCTACAGGAGAATTTTATTTTCGAAAAGGTTTTAAACAAGGTGATCCGTTATCCCTGTTTTTGTTTCTATTAATTATGAAGAGTCTCCATCTATCTTTTCAGAATGTGTTGAGGTATGTTCAAAGGAGTATCGGTTAGTTCTTCTTTGCATTTATCTCATTTATTTTATTCGGATGATGTCATTTTTATGGGACAATTGTCTGAATCCAATATGAATACTATTATTCAAGCATTGGATTGTTTTAACAAGGCTTGGTCTTCGTATGAATTTACCTAAAAGTAAATTAATGGGTATAGCCTTTAAAGATGAGGTAGTTTCTAGAGCTGCAATCAAGATAGGATGTAGTACTTTAAAGACTCCTTTTACATAAAGTGGGTGGTTCGATGGCTTGTATAGGTCTTGGGACGAGATTGTGGAAAAAGTACATTATCTAAGTGGAAAATGAATATTGTTTCTATTGGAGGTAGAATGACGTTACTTAAATCGGTGTTGAGTTCGACTCCTATTTATTATATGTCTATGTTTAAAGTTCCTTCTCAAGTCCTTAAATGTTTAGAAGGTATTAGACGTAAGTTCTTCATTGGAGTTGATTCGAAGGAGAACAAAATGTCATGGTTTAGATGGAGTAGAGTTTTGGCGTCCAAAGATAAAGGAGTGCTAAGGGTCTCAAGTCTCTTTGCGTTAAATAGCGCGTTATTGCTTAAATGGGTATGGTGCTTTCATAATAATGGAAATGCTCTTTGGTCTAGATTTATCCGCATCATGCATGGGAACAGTGGGGGTATCGATAAGGGCTCCAAAGTATCTTATACCTCTCTAAGGAAGAATATTACTATTGAAGTTAATAGATTGCGAAACAAAGGTGGTGATTTATTGAGTTTTATGAATAAGAAGGTTGGTAATGGGTTAGAAACGATTTTTGGGAGGAGGTTTGGAGGGGCGACAAGAAATTTAAGTCTAGATTTCCTAGAGTTTATGCGCTTGAATCCGACAAGAAGATTACGGTGGCGACTAAAATGAATAATAATGATGTCGGTTTTTCTTTGCGTCGTTCACCAAGGGATGGAGCGGAGATGGAGCAATTCAGTTCTTTAAATACGTTGCTTGAAGGAACTGTTTTATCTTATTCAAATGATAGGTCGAGATGGTCCCTTTTGGGTTCGGCTGAGTTTTCGGTAACTTCGGCTAGAAAGTACATCGATGAACATCAGTTAGGAGGATCTTTTCATAAAACACGTTGGATCAAAGTGGTTCCTATAAAAATCAATATTTTGGCGTGGAAAGTTCGGTATGATTTCTTACCTACTCGTTTGAATTTGTCTCGTAAAGCTATTGAGATTCAGTCTATCATTTGTCCGAGTTGTAACAAGGAGGTTGAATCCACGAATCATATATTTTTTGCTTGTTCGTTGGTGAGAAATATTTATCGGAAGATTGCTACTTGGTGGGAGTTACCATATGTGGAGTTTGATTCTTATGAAGAATGGCTTGAATGGCTTATTTCGCTGAGAATGAGCTCGAGACATAAAAACATGTTGGAAGGACCTTTTATGTTTCATGGTGGCTAGTATGGAATCATCGGAACAAATCTCTTTTTGATACAAAGAATCCTTCTACGGAGATTATTTTTGATGTTCTTGTATCTACAGGGACGAAGCCATGACCGAATATGACCGGGTGCATAAAATCTTTTGAACCGTAATACTAGAAACACATTTCGAAAAACCGGGTGCATTTAAGATGCATTTAGGAAAAATCAGTATTTTTTTTCAAAAATTAACACTATATCGAAAAAATCTATAAGGTTCTCGGGAACCCACGGGAACCCCCAAGCTCCGTCCCTGTGTATCTAGATCGTTTTTTTGGTGTAGATATAGGAGTAATGCCAAATTTAGTCGGATAGAGTGGATGAAAATCAGAACCTTATTTCTTTGAAGCTTTTCAGCTTCTTGCATTGGTTCTAATATAAATTTGCCTTAAAAAAAAAAAAAAAAAAAAAAAAAAAAAAAAAAAAGTCTGAGCATTTATATTAAAAGTCACATTTAATTAATTTAAAATCTTATCAATGCTTATTAAATACATTTGTTATTCAAAAAGAAAGTTTAAAAGTATTAAGTAAATGTTAAATGTATTTTTTTATATTTTATAAGATGTACGATAGGCATCCATTAACAAATCCTTAAAAGAATTCTAATTTGGTCGGTACAAATTTCAGCCAAACAGATCGTCGAATGATTGACTTGTATATGTCGTGTAAGGTACCAAGAAAAAAGCTTTTGTGTAGTTAAAAATGGGCAATTTCATTTATCTATAAATTTAGTAATAAAGAAAATAGATAAGGTAAATATCAACTTTACAAAGATACCAAGTTTATGAAAGTTAGAATTAAAAGTTTGACTTCTTTTCAAATACATCAAACCCTTTATTTCATTTTCATTAAATGCTATCTTGACACTTTTACCCTTTTTTAAAATGGGCAATTTCATTTATCTATAAATTTAGTAATAAAGAAAATAGTTAAGGTAAATATCAACTTTACAAAGATACCAAGTTTATGAAAGTTAGAATTAAAAGTTTGACCTATAAAAATCCAATCATACCTTCATTTTCTTCAAACCACCTTCATTTCTTCTAACCACACAAAGCCATGGACACATCTACAGAGCAGAAAGCCATGAACAACAACCCATCAACACTTCATATCACTAACGACCCGACTAAGTCGAACCTTGACGACGATGGTCGTGAAAAACGAACCGGTAACGTTCTATTAAAATTTTAAAGTTATTTTACTTAACATTTAATGCAAAATTATATATTGTTGACAACATGAAACGCTAATTTGCTTATCATTTAAAATTGCGTATTTTGTGTTATCTTATGATGTAAGTGATTTAATTCTATACAGGGACTTGGGTGACCGCAAGTGCGCACATTATAACAGCAGTGATCGGGTCAGGCGTGTTGTCTCTTGCATGGGCAATTGCGCAATTAGGTTGGATCGCGGGTCCTGCTGTACTAATGACTTTTTCTTTTATAACTTACTTCACCTCGACTCTCCTTGCGGATTCGTACCGTGCTCCAGACCCTGTTACCGGGAAACGTAACTACACCTACATGGATGTGGTTCGAGCTAGTCTAGGTACAAAATGTCAAATGCTTACATACATGGTTTACTAGTCATTTATGGTTAAATTTCTTACATGTAACGGCAAATATATGGTCTTTGTGATAGGAGGGAAAGGTGCGAAACTATGTGGAATAGCTCAGTATGTAAATCTTGTGGGAGTTACTATTGGATACACAATCACTGCTTCGATAAGCATAGTGTAAGTAAATTCTACTTGGAAATATAACATGACTATTTTTAGTGCATAAAATTTATGTAACAGTGCACCTGTTTTTATTGGGTGGCTCCTAAATTTAGAATGCATGTGTCATGTGTTAAGTTTAAGGTTTAATTATAGATGACTTGTTTTTTTCTGGCTGTTTTGTTATAACCGTTTCAGAAAATTGTACAGTATTAATTAAATAAAAAAGGATTGTATTAAATTTGTTAATTTAAATGCTGACCTTTATTTTACATGTATGTTAATTGAACTTTTTGCACCTTTAGACAAAGTTTTAACCATTAACCACTAAAATGGTGATACAATTAATTCTACTTGAATTCCTTTTCTTTTTATGGATTTACTTTTCAGGGCGGTAAAAAGATCAAATTGTTTTCATGATAAGGGTCATGAAGCACACTGTAGTCCGTCGAATTATCCATACATGGCTTTGTTTGCAATAATCCAGATTGTGCTAAGTCAGATACCAAATTTTCACAAACTATCCTGGCTATCGATATTAGCTGCTGTTATGTCTTTTGCTTACTCTCTCATTGGCCTCGGCCTCTCCATAGCGAAAGTTGTAGGTAAATCATCATGTTACGTCTTTGAAGCTACGAATATTATTACGTTATAATTTACATATGTGGATTTTTATCCATAGGCTAAGCTAAAACTCGTAATTTTGATAGGTGGTGTTCAAAAAACAACATTAACCGGTGCAGAAGTGGGCCAAGATTTGTCGGGTTCGGAGAAGGTGTGGCGATCATTTCAAGCCATTGGAGACATTGCTTTCGCGTACGCTTATTCAACTGTTCTAATCGAAATTCAGGTACTTAAATTATTGTTACATATATTCTATGTTATTTCTGTTGTCTTGTTACTATAAAATATTACTATAGTTCAAATGGAATCTTGAAACCATGAATGAATATCATACATTAGTAGGGATCGAGTAGTGACTCATCTATGTTTACATTAAAAAAGAAAGAGAAGAAATATCTGACACACATGCATAATATACGGGTCAAAGTTTAATAAGTTAACAAGAATAAATAAATATCCTGCCTTTCAAAAAAGGGTGTTGATACTCACACATATTTTTTTATACAAATATTATAATTATGCATTATTATCTTGTATAATATGCATTACAGTGTTATATATTGTGGTGTAAGTATAAAAAGAATGGTGTGAGTATCAACTCTCTTTCAAAACTATTTGAATTAGAGTGTATAATACTCGTAGTTCATTAGTTTCTCTTGTTTAAAAAGTAAAATAAAAAGAATAATGTATGATGTCTAAAAGCAATAAGTAGAAGAAAATTAAAAGATTACAAACTCAATTTCTTACTGAATTATATGTGACAATTAAATATTTAAATGTGGTAACACAAAAATAATAATTTGTGAACCATTTTGGAATTCCACCTAGTATCCGTAGAACTCTTGCGTATTAATTCACATATTTTATAGTTGTTACCAAAAGCCACAAGTTACTTCGTGATAATCAAAGAAACTAAGAAGTTAGACTAATAATACGGAGTATTACATTCGGCTCATAAAAAATAACAATTTTTGGTTCCAAAGTCTCGTGATTGATATAAATATAATGCTTCTTAAAAAAAGTTAATTCACTAATGTAATAATTAAATTATTTAAAAAAAAATTAATCAACTCGAAATACTTAAAACTTTAGATAGTAATATTGACAATTAATTCAAACTAAAAGCTAAAAATATCATTAAATAATAGTAATAAAACATGAATATAAGAAAAACATGCAGTGTTTCATTAAATAAGTTCAAAGAGGTGTGACAATGACAACGGTGTACGTTGTTGACGTTCATCGACAGCTGTTGCAATATCTTTGTCTTCCCCGTATCCATATGTCACCTTCATGTGACATATCTAGTCCACTAATATACATGTATGTCATATTCACTCCTTCAAGTTATAACAACATCAATATCAACACTAAATCTTAATCACATATTCACGTGTGCATGCCTCAAAACTAAACAGTGACGCTTTAGACCGAGCTTATTCAACACCCGTCGCTCGTAATGTTTGGTTCAATTTTCCATAGTTAACTAGCTAGTTACATGTTCAAGCTTCTAACAGAACTAGCAATTTGTTCGTGTTTGGTTCAATTATTGATATACGTTCTCCATGGAATAAGAAACATTATACACCTGTCTTATTTACAAAAGAAGTTTGTCCATTTCGCAAAGAGTCCAAAAAAATGAGATTTGTGTGGCTAGATTCTTATGGACCATTAGTTTATGGACCTCAAACAGTAATGCTTATAGGCCATCAAATGTGTTTGTAGTTTTCAAATAAGTTTGGAGATAGGGTGGTGGTAAAAGGTAAAGGTTTTGAAGAGCCAACCTTTATGGAAAAAGATGGCATATCTATATTCTGTTTTACTACCTTATGTCTTCTGCCAACCACTTCTTTTAACATATTACTTTTCAAATTAAACCATAAATCCATATATATGTATATTTTGTGTTTTAACGCACTTTATAATTTTGACGTTGTTGTATAACATTAATTAGTTAATTCTACAAAAAAAAAAAAATATATCAGTATGTTACACTACAAAAACGATCATTGATACGTCTGTCTATTACCTTATTTCTACCTAATACGGAGTTATGACATGATCATTGATATCTCTACATGTTTAAATTTCTACCTGATACCGAGTATGACATTATGAGCGTTAAGAAATATTGACTATCTTATGTGTATTCTACCATTTCACCAATATGTGATGATAATAGACATGATATGGTAGTCAACATAACCAAATTATGTTTTATTGAAATCATTATCAAATTATTTGAGCTGATTGGATATCAAAAATTAATGTTTGTTTAAGTTTGGCCACATTCCATAGGTGTCAAATCAGTTTGAAAAAATGGTATTTCTTTGAATGCAACATCTGTGTTTTTTTACTCTGTTTATTTTATTACTTGGCGATTTCATGTCTACATATAAATTTGATAAAAGATTTTTATATTTAAATCTTCTTACGTAAATATGAACGGACGATACAGTTAAGTTGTTATTTTTGATAGAATGTTTACAAAATATAATTAGGTTTTCTTTTTTTTTTTAAGATATGACCACTTGCTTTTTAGTGGGTGGATTCATTTAATTGGTTTGGCCAAAAAATATCTTTTAGCCACATGTAATAAGTCCTGAAATGTGACAGAACAAAATGAAATATTTTATTGTGATTTCATATTTAGCTTCATGTAATAAACAGATAATTATAAGTTTATAACATAGATGTTTGAATTGCTCGTATAGGACACATTAAAATCGTATCCACCAGAAAACAAGATGATGAAAAGAGCATCACTTGTTGGAGTTTCAACAACTACATTGTTTTACATTCTTTGTGGGTGCATCGGTTATGCAGCATTCGGGAACGATGCACCAGGCAACTTCTTGACTGGATTTGGTTTCTATGAGCCTTTTTGGCTAATAGATATTGCAAATGTTTGCATTGCCATCCACCTTATTGGGGCATATCAGGTACAATGTAACATTAATGTTAAATTAAGTTTCTAAACCATTATTCATTATCCACGTTGTACTTTCGGTGTTATTATTAAACCTGTGTATTTCTGAATAATGCAGGTCTTTTGCCAACCTATTTTCGGGTTTGTTGAGATGAAATGTAAACAAAGATGGCCTGAGAGCAAGTTTATAACGAGGGAACATGCAATTAACGTGCCTTGTTGTGGAGAGCTCACCTTTAATATGTTTAGGTTGGTATGGAGAACAGCATACGTGACGCTAACCGCATTGATTGCAATGATTTTTCCGTTTTTCAACAGCTTTTTAGGGTTGATTGGGGCCGGTTCGTTTTACCCTTTGACGGTCTATTTCCCAATAGAGATGTATATCGCAAGGGCTAAGATACCCAGGTTTTCGTTAACTTGGGTGTGGCTGAAGATCCTTAGTTATACTTGTTTGGTGGTTTCGTTGGTTGCAGCAACTGGATCTATCCAAGGACTATTGAGCGATCTCAAGAAATATAAACCGTTTAAGACGGAATAGATGTCATAAAATCTATATATATATATGAGAAAGTAATCTATTTTATTAGTAGTTGTTATTGTTATGCAGTATGTATAAGAACTTGTTTGGTAGAAATGACCAGTAATTTGCTTGTGTGCTTTTATTGCATGTTTCAATAATTTTTTAGTCATTCTTATGATTATATGACAGGCTATAGTTGTTAACCAAAGAATGGACGGCCGCCATGGCCACTTTCCTTTACCGTTGCAATAGTAAGCCGGTGGATCTTGGTGAAAACTGGTTGGAAAATAATGTGAAACGTTAGATCATGTTGTTTAAGAATTAAGAGTATTTGTCGACACCTACTTGTGTCAAATAAGCATGATACAAGTGATACTCAGATACCTGCATTAGGAAATGATAATTAAATGAGGACGAAACCCGTGGAGCTGAGATAAAACCACAACAACCATCTCGTGATGGATCGATTCAGATAAAAAGACTTGTAGCAACCACCCATATAGTTAAAGTTTTGATAAAACAACACCAAAACTTCCATTCGGTTTTTTGTCTTTTCTATAAGACACAAGCCATAAATATTAAGAGTCTTGCACGGAAAGAAATTTCCTATCCGTCAAAGGCGTTTACGGGTTCGATTTGATGCAAGCCTCATGCGTAACGACCATAGCATACATGTGTTGTCGATCATCAACCAATTACTACAAGAAAAAGTGGCTTTAGTGACGAGAATTTTGTGACGAAAATTTTTTTGGTCACTATTTAGGTGAAAATAGTGATGATAAAATTTATGGTTATTATTTTTGATCATCGGCAAAGAGTTGGTGACGAAACTTATAAGTGGTCACTATGTAGTCACCAAAATACATGCTAGGTGTTTTTTTTATTAGAATAGTGATGCTAGTGACAAAATTGGTCACTATTTTGCACAGTAGTGACGAGAAATTTGGTCATTATAAACATTTGTGACGAAATTTTAGCCACTATTTCACACATTGCTGTGACTGGATTCAATGATTAAAGAAAATGAAATTACACATATCTTTACTTAAACGTGCATATTCATATATATAATAAACAAATATGCAAAATTATAAATATTTAGCTTTCTTAAATGCATTTCTCCCCTAAACATATTATTTGAAACATAAACTTTCAAACACATTATTATTTATATTGATATGTAAAAATAACAAAATTTAACTTATATCAAACATGTAAAAAAAAATAACTTGTCACATTACTTATAACACTATTCCATTATCCAAAAAAAATAACTTGTCACATTTCATTTATAAATAAAATTTAACTTGGATCATTCAACCAATGATTATCCATTCACATTCACACTATTCCATTATCCAAAACAAACACCATGTAATTCATCTTGTCACGCCCCCAAATCGTGAAGGTTCATCTCTTTACGTATTTTCTAGGGTTTCAAAATCCATTTAATTACATCAAATTTACACACAAATGCCTTAGACAGCAAGCAAATAGGAGAAGATTTCATCATATCTTTGATAGAGAAGGTGTACAAGTTTGTGCCACGAGATCCCTTTAGAAGCTCAACACCATTTAATTCTCTAACGAAGCATGTGTGTTTTCTGGAGGCTACTTCGAGATTAGAATCACAAAATTGACAAATAGAGAACAGATTGTGCCCAAGTCCTTCTACATAGTATACCCTAGAGATAACGCTATCACCAAAAACATAATCTCCATAACCCATAATTGCCCCAAAATGATCATTCCCAAATCTAACAATCCAGATGAACTTATTCATGAAGTTCTTGAGCCGTGAGTGATTCCCAGTTATATGTTTTGAGCAGCCTGAATCCAAATAACAAAGGATGATTTGTACGACCTACATTTAAAAACAGAAACGAGTGGATAACTGGAAACATTGGATCCCCATGAGAATATGAGTTCCGATTGGTTAGTACAAGCGATCTGAATACCTACAACATTTCTAGGTGCCATGATAAGTAAAGGCAGTGGACCTAGTCACTGTGTGCTGAGTTGCTAAAGGTATGATTCTACCAGTGGGCTTTCATTTCTTATTTGGCAGTGATCTAGACAATGAGGGACAAAGTTCACTAATTTTGAACTTACGGCCTGTGGGCTTCCATTGAAATCCCATACTAATAAATCTTTTCCTTGTAGGTTTCCAAGATTGCTTAACCTGTTTCGCATTATCTACTGGGGATTTAATATAATGCCTCAAATAAGATACAACACATTCATCATGATTATCATAAATTAAGCATTCATTACATGTTTTGCAAGCAGTAGTAGAATTCGAATTAATTACAGTACGCTTATAGCTAATACTAGAATCAACACGATTCGTTTTATTCAACTCAAACTTATTATTCCTATGGCGGTCTTCTACTCTCTTCTCTTGATCACTTTTAGCTCGCGAGGTCCTATCTTGCTTTGTATTGCCTAAAGGCTTTGACCCGCTAGCCTTAGTGTTACTGCTTACTCTTGTAGAAAGAACGACGAGAATATTAGTTTGTTTTACTACTTTTTGCATTTCTGGACTAGAAGTGCTGGGCTCTAAGAAGGCACATCAAAGGTAACATGCTTGACTTTAGGCATAGAAGTGGGTGCAACTATTCTATCTCGCCTAGTACAAGATTTAGGACATGTGGCAATGACATATTCTAAGAGTTCCTGAGATCGTTTGGCATACATGCAAGCCTAGACAACTGCACTATCAAGTGGTTTCTCTATTCTGTCATCTTCTACAATCTCACGGAGACCCTCTAAGCTATCCTTAAGGTACGAAAGATATGCTTGATATGCAAGTTCAATATTCCCAAGAGGAGGGGGAATATACAACACATCAATAGCATAATTATTACAAGCAGAAACCTTTGGAACAACGTATTTGCAAGTGGGAATTGGCAATTTCCCTTTCACCAGACACTTCAGATTCTTAATTTTGTTAAGCAAAGAAGTTACTTTTTCAATGTATTTATCATGATTGACCTTGATTGAATCATATAACTCTTTATTTTGCAATTTAACTTTTGAATATTCCGCTTGAAAACATTCATTTTCTTGTTGCAATTTATTGATGATGTCTTGACGTTGGAAATTCTGAGAGTCTAAATGCGGAGGTATCTGAGTGCCGACCACGTCACTCCTATTTCCCTTCAATTGGGAAATTTGAGCTTTCATCTTTCGGATCGTGTTGCAGTGAGCTTGAATCTGTTCATCACGTGTACTTATTTCAAAATATGCATCTAACTCAGGAGCATCCGAATATGTCTTGGAATTTCAGGTTTTGATTCTTTCTTCAAGATGTTGATATTTTAATTGTAAATCAAGATATTCAACTTCTAATTTAGAAAAATGCCTGACCATGTTATCATGATCATCATTTTCGATTTTGTCATGAAATTTTGAATTTTTAATCTCAAGCTCATTGACACGATCTTGGGAAACTTTAAATGCAATTGATAAATCATGAAATTGAGACGCAGTTATGGCATAATTACTGACAATATAAAACACATTCTGGGCAATGCATCTGGAAATCAAATTCTCATTAAGGATGTGAATATTGTTTCTCTCAATCTCATTGCTTTTAAGCTCAATCTCATTGCTTTTAAGCTCATATGCATTAATTCTAGCCTCGGTTTCCATTTCATTAAACATCTTTTTCATTTCTTTAACTTCAGTAACTAAGGCCTTTTGAATACCCTCAAATTGTTCCTCTAATTGTTTAAAGGATGGAATAACCTCAACAAGATAACACTCTTTTGTTTGCTCAAACCTCTTTTCCCCTTCAATAATACATGTTGGTGTGATTCTCTTCTTACATGTTTTATCGAAATCAACAAATAGTTGGTAAACTACGTATATGTTAATTAAGGTTTTGCTTTAAGTTGGAAGAGTTCTAGGCACTAAATGCATTGGTGTATTGGGAGGATACACTGTAGCTGCAGGCAACTTCCTAAGGGGAGGATTATTTACAACAAGTTCTTCGGCCTTTCTCTTATCCATATCTAACTTCCAAAATACTTGTTCAGGGGTTAATTGAGTTTGAGGTTTAAACGTGGCTAAGAAGTTTTCCTTAGAATAATCATGAGATTTGACATTTATTCTATGACTCACACAATTAGGTTCCTTAAATTTCTTGTCCATTTTCTCTCTAGAGGAATTTTCTAACTCTATGTCCTCTTTAGTGTTTAGTACACAAGTTGGCTTTTGTTTGGGCTTAAGGATCTCACTACCATCATAAATCACTTCTTGAGCCCTTTTGGCTTTCTCAAGATACACAAGATTTGGGTCTTCTACAAGGCCTATACTGTGTTTATCACTTAATATTCTATGCTTTGAAATCATGTAAGCAGTTTGAATGGTGTTACCTTGTACGTACAACTTATTTTTAAGCTTGTTCTTCAAAGTCTTAAGGTTGGAAAAATCATTTAGGAGTTTTGATTCCTTTTCTTTGAATTCCTGTTTAAGTGTTTTTATATTTTCTTGAAGTTCTTGTTTTTGCTTAACAGTTTTATTAAGTTTCTCTTGTAAGGAATTTAACTCTTGTTTTAACATTTCTTTCCTAAAATTACTTTTAGTGATCAATGTACACATTTGGCTATCCATTTCCTACTCACGGGTGGTCAGCTCAAATTTAGCACGCTGTTCATAGATGGCTACTTGATCCTTATATATATTAAGCTTAGTTGTCATGGAGTCATCAGGCACATATTCAGTGTACTCATCAAACACATATTCATCATTAACGGCAGAAGATGCACCACTTGGTACAACGAGACTTTCATCGTGCTTCACATATTGCTCATATGAGACAACATTGCTATTACCTATATTTACAATATCTGACTCAACGACATCTGTTGGTTGTACTTTTTTGGGAATCTTTTGCTCATCAACCATATCATATAGCTTTAGTACCTCTGAAATGATAGAAGCATTGGTGAGACCAACTTGTTGAGGTGATGAAACCATTGGAGAAATATTAGCCAAGAAAATAGTCTGTGTCGTTGGTTCATCATCAACATCAGAGTCAAAGGCATCACAGTCAGAACCTAGAAGACATTGGGATTGTTCTGTGCCAAATCATATACTGGTTGTTCATCCATGTCAGCATCATATGTTTTGTCATTCCCATCAGCAAGAAACATCAACTCCTCCTCATCCAACACTACTTCACTGTCTTGAGCCTGCATCAGCATCATCTTACCCTGAAGTACCCAACATTCTGTGGACATTTCGGTTGAGTGCAGTTCCTAGCAATATGTCCCTCTCCTCCACAATTCTAACAGTTAATTGGTTTGCCTTGACCTTGAACTACAACCCTTCCTCTATTCTGAGCACCAATATAACCAGCTCCAACATTCCCCCGTGTAACTTTCCTTTGATTTACATTTTTCCTTCCTTGCACATTCTAAACCACAACCCTTCCATCTTCCACCTTAGCTTGATTGTGTGGGTTACATGAGGTCCTAAGTTGGTTGTTGGTTTGGGGAAGTGAGGTTCTGGACTGTTGGACCAATAGAGCAACTTGATTTGTGATGTTTTCAATCAACATGTCTGTTGGGGTAAACCCTGAGTCTGGTATGGTAATCTAATTCTGATTCTGAGAAGATGGTATGATTTGCCTTGACCCTGAACTACAATCCTTCCTCTGTTCTGAGCACCCATATAACCAGCTCCAACATTCCCCCGTGCAACTTTCCCTGGATTTACATTTTTCCTTCCTTGCACATTCTAAACCACAACCCTTCCATCTTCCACTTTAGCTTGATTGTGTGTGTTAGATGAGGTCCTAAGTTGGTTGTTGGTTTGGGGAAGTGAGGTTCTAGACTGTTGGACCAATAGAGCAACTTGATTTGTGATTTTTCAATCAACATGTCTGTTAGGGTAAACCCTGAGTCTGGTATGGTAATCTGATTTTGATTCTGAGAAGATGGTATGATTTGTGATGCTCGATTGTTTAGCCTCACATTTGAAAAAAATGCAACTGGTGTGCTGCTGTATTAGAATTGATTTTTTCCAGTATCAAATGCTCAAATGTAGCATGCTTCTCATGTTGAAGTAAGTAGGCATAAAACTGCTCATAGTTAGTGTTCCTTAATCCTTTGTTCAACTTCATTGCAGTCACAAATCTTTGCCATTCAAGGTTCATGTTGTTTACGAACTTGGAATTGAGTTGGATATTTGGCATAGTCATATTGATATTCCTCATATCATTCACAAGTTTGTGAAACCTCACATGATACTCTGTAATGCTCTCCCCTGGGTTCATCTTGAAGTTCTCAAAAGCATCCTAAAGTTGTGACTCTCGATCTTCCTTAGTCAGTTCTGAGATAGAGAGAAGCATCTTAACATTGTCCCAAACTGCTTTGGCTTGAGTGTTATGATTAATCAGCTTGTAGATGTCCTTGGGTAGACCTTGAAGTATGATGTTTGAAGCTCTAATGTCAGCATCGTATCTTTTCTTTTCCTTATCATTGAGATCATCATAAGTCCTTGGTCTATCCATACCTAGAGTGACAGTTCCATCTGCACCAGCTTCAAGTTGATCTCTGGTGGTGCCCATTTTGTGACAACTGGAAATTTAGGGAGTCTATTCTAGGTAACCGCATTACGTTAAACTAAACCGAGCTTTGCCTTTATCACTATTTTTATAAACCATGACTTGATTTTATATCTTCTATTGGTTTTTACGGATTATTTTACTATTAAATGAGTTATCGTATGAGTTTTAACTCTATTTGGTAGGCACTATACGATTCGGCACTAGAAAAGCCTAAAACGAGAAATATTGTAACTTTTAGACCGTAACTCGAAAATTGACAAATAAATAGTCAAAACTCGTGGAAAAACATAAATAACGATGTTAGAAAGTCGAATGAACGTCGTGGGACACTCGAGGGATAATATATGAGCTCGGGAATGGGTAAACGAGATAGTTTACGAAAAATGACGAACCCGGCCCCTCTCCTTCTCCTTGGCCGGCCACCCTCCTATCTCCC
>CM040244.1:110177448-110289868 GCA_022545495.1 Chrysanthemum lavandulifolium
GGCATCAATGATGAAGTTAATCCTTTGCTACTCCCCGAAGATGCTCCATTTGAAAACATATTTGCTCACGAATCTTCATCGAACCATCTTCAGGAGACATCGACTCACTACTTCAGTCCTCAACAACTACCACATGAACACCTCGGAAAATGGACTCACGATCATCCATTAGACAACATCATTGGAAATCCCTCTCGTCCGGTATCCACTGTGAACAACACTCTCGATGCCTTATGGTGCTTCTTTAACTCAATACTCTCAAAGATCGAACCTAAAGATGTTAAAGCTGCTATGAATGAAGCGGTGGTTCAATGCCATGCAAGATGAAATTCATGAGTTTGATCGATTAGATGTATGGGAATTAGTACCAGCTCGATTGTGCTATGATCATTGCTCTTAAGTGGATCTTCAAGTGAAGCTTGATGAGCATGGTGATGTTTTGAAAATAAGGCTAGGTTAGTGGCTAAAGGTTATCGTCAAGAAGAAGGTATAGACTTTGAGGAATCTTTTGCTCCAGGTTGCTCGTATTGAGGCAATCAAAATCTTCTTGGCTAATCTTGCTAGCAAGAACATGGTTGTTTATCGATGGACGTGAAAAGCATTTCTTAATGGAGATACGAAGAAGTGGTTTACGTCGACCGACCGGAGGGTTTTGTGAATTGAGCATCCTACTCATGTTTATCGCTTGAAAAGGCCCTATATGGTTTGAAGAAAGCTCCTGAGCATGGTATGATCTGTTGTCAAAGTTTCTTCTATCTCTTTGGATTGACAAAGGAGCGATTGATCCTACTTTGTTCACCGAAAGTCGTGCAAACACTTAATTCACGTTCAAATTTATGTTGATGATATTATTTTTGCCTCGATAGACCCAATGGAATGTGATCGTTTTCTAATGAAATGGGTTCAAAATTTCAAATGTCAATGATGGGACAAATGTCATTTTCTTGGGATTACAAATTTCACAAAGTCCGAGGCATTTCATAAATCAATCTAAATATGCAACCGAGATCTTAAAGAAATTTGGATTTGATTCAAGTGACCTGTTGACACTCCATGATTGATCGAACCAAACTAGATGAGGACCACTCAAGGATCATGATTGACCAAGCGAAATATCGTAGTATGATTGGATCACGATGTACCTCACGCTAGTAGACGAGACATCTTGTTATTTGTTTGCATGTGTGCTAGATACCGAGCTAAGCCTACTAAAAAGCACCTTGAGGCGGTTAAGCGGGTCTTCGGTATCTCAAGGAACCATCAATATGGGACTTTGGTACCGAAGGACACCGATATGTCACTAACGACCCTATCGAATCTTGATCATGCGGATGTCAAGATACTGCCAAAGTAAATGCGAAGGTCTGCCGGTTTTGGGTGTTAAGCTTGTGGTGGTCTTCAAAGAAGCAAATGAGTACTTCTATTTCCTCTACAGAGGCTGAATACATAGCCATGTCATCTTGTTGTGCTCAAATCTTATGGATGAGATCTCAATTATCTCGACTATGGCTTTGAATTCAACAAAATCCCTCTGTCTTTGTGATAATAAAAGTGCTATTGCTCTCTCATGCAACAACGTTCAACACTCAAGAGCAAAGCATATCGACATTCGACATCATTTCATCGAGAACAAGTGGAAAAAGGTGTGGTGGAACTCTATTTTGTGAGTGCGAATATCGATTAGCGAGACATCTTCACCAAAGTTCTTCCAAGAGAATGTTTTGAGTTTATTCTTCCACGTCTTGGCTTGAAAAGCCTTCAACCGAAACACTCAAACGTCTTCGAGGAGGAAGGCGAGGAGTAAAGGTCTATCTTCATCTATCTCTTGTATATATCTATTCGAAAAACAAAATACAAAATTATAAAACCTTCAAAATCCATAAAATCGAAAAATTGAAAATCTTAAAAAATATTGTCAATTTGTTATGCTTTTCTCGGTTCGACAATATCTACGGTCTTTGTCTTTGTCATTCAAAGAATGACACGGGACTTTAGATGTTGTTAATTCTTAAAAAAAAAAAAAAAAAAAAAAAAAATTATTTTGAGAGAAAGAAACAATGGTTTATTGTCATTTCAGCAATAACCGCTTTTTAAAGAAAAAACAGAGCCATTCTTTATCATATTTGTCAAAATTCCATGCTCGATTCTATAAACATTTATCTCATTGAAAACTAAGCGCTTTGAAAAATAACTCGGACTCTATTTTGATAATCATCGGACTTATTTGTCAAAATATCTATCTCTCGAACAACAACCTATGTCATTGTTTGAGGGAGAATGATTTCAATTAAATTAAAAAGTTATTTGGCATTAAATTGTTTTCAAAAGATATACATGCATGTTTAATCAATGGGTTTAAAGTCTTAAAATCCGATCCTTATCGCTAAAACGCTTTCATAATCAAGTCACAATTCCCTTAAAAGCTTTCAAAATCAATTTAAATCAATAAGAGATCACAAATCTCAAATGATTTGATAATTGTGATCGGGGAGAATATGTGATTTAAATTAGATTTAAAGCGATAATTCGGTAAATGGTTTTATAAGGATGTACATGCTATCCTTCCCACATGTGACAAACGATTTCAAATTTTCCATGCACATGTTGAGGGGAGCATCTATCTTAAACCTATGATTTGAAACGTGATCACTTATCTCAATGTGCGGAGTTCCTCTAGTATGTGCAAAACTCTTTTCAAACCTAGAAGCACATATTGAGGGGAGCAAAATCATGAAAACCTCATCCTTCCCAAAATGCTTTATCTACTTGATTCGATTAGGAAGTGATGTTGATATCTTTTAGAAAATGGTAATCAAAGAAGTTAATTCTTCCTCTTGCCTCCGTGTGCAAAACGATTTCAAACAATTGATGCACATGTTGAGGGGAGCACTTGTTCTAAAATATCAAAAACAATTCGGTACAAAATGTTTTGATAATATATCACAAGTATCTGGATTGATTTTCAAGCGGTTTTCAATTGGTTCGAATGGCGGATGAACAATACCAAATAGACCGACCAAATTTACTTTATGTACGATGATATAAGGATGATAAGGTTAGGTATTTGTTCCCATGATCCGCGAACCGGAGGGATCTACCGAGGACTATCCACTAGTAAGTGTAGAGTTCTTAGGTATGATGATAAAAGGAAAAATGAGATATGGGAAGAGTGCGGATGAGGCCGAGCTAGTCTTGGAATAAACCCAACAAGGTTCTAGCTATGAAGTCTTGGTAAGCATGAAGGGGTTGAAGAATTAAAAGAATTGAATGAGAAAAGGGTGAAAACAAATAGCCTCCATTGATTCAACCTTAGGCGTAAACCGGGTTCAATTCATTTACTCTTGGCGGTTACCAAGGTAACACGGTATTGAAGACAAGACGTCATGGACCCGATTGGCCTTGCACTTCAATCTTCCCAAACCACTCAAGTTCCTCTTAAAGGGCTTGTTTCATTCTCACGGGAACAGGCATTATCTATCGACTTTCTCTTAGAGATTGTTGATATTGAAGAGACCCTCTCCCTAGTCTCGACACGGGATCCAAATATGCACATATTGAGTCTAGAGCCACGAGATCATCAATAAATCTCATTAGGACACTTTCAATGAAGACTCTCGTTTCACAGAATGTGGAAAGAGATTATATCTTGAGTCCTCGCTTTATCCTTGTGGTATTGCGGAACATCCGAGTGATGTGTAAACATATTCACAATGAAGATGGAAAGCCTTCGAGCTAACATCAAACAAGCTCTGGTAGGTGGCATGTGAGATCTATTATATAGATCAACCATGTGACAAGCGAGCAAGGCGATTCAATCTTTTGAATCAATCTGGTTCATGTTATGGATTGACGGATACCTTTGAAAACGGTCATTATGCTTAAAACTCTTTTCTTTAGCACATTGACCGTGTTCGATCATTCAAATCAAAAGGTATTTTATGATTGATAATTGATTTTCATTAAAACCCGTTGTATTGCAAAAACAATTTCTATTGAGCATACACGATTGTCTTTCAAATCTCTTTTCATCAATCGGTGAATTTCTATTATTTGGTTCACTCACTCCATGTTGTCTTCTTTGAGATGTTCGGTTTGAGAACATTAGGCATTGTGAAACCACATTGAAATTCTTGAATTATACTGATCACAAAAGTGCTTGTCTTGATCAACGGGAACCGTGGGCGTGTACCTCAATTAAGCGAAGTGATCAAAGACACTTTAAATGCGCTTTATTGCTAATTGTTTTATGCGGTACACCGACGTTTGCGGTGATCGAATGAATCGGTCAATCCATAGCCGCATGCTCACACTACACATTCATCTCAAAAGAAATCATGATAAGTGCATCAATGACTACGATATTTTCACTCCATGCTTCGCTATCACCGCCAATATCATGAATCAACTAAAGCTTCCGCTACTCTAATGAGAAGATATCATGATCCGAATGTGAGCTTGTCGGTCCGAATGTCACAACTTCACAAAATTCCAACACCACAATGGATGTCTCGAGAGATTTTGTTGGTGATGATCTCAGTGGCTCAAAATTATTATCACGTGGATCGATTAAAGACCTCCACTTGGATTAACCAAACATGCATTAAGAAGAATCTATGACTACGAGCTTGAACAAAGTACTACATCAAGAATGCAAGAACAATTGCTAATGTAATATCTGTTTGTATTCAATGTAATTTTAGTATATGTTTGAGGTGACCTCCATTGGGGAGATTGTTAGAATTAGAAATTCCATGTATTAAAGAGTCGGTCACCTCAAGTATATGTAATCGTTAGAAAGCTCGTAGTCGTAGTTATTTTAAGCTAAGTAGTATTTAGTTAAGTAACAATGTGGAGGACGGACGGGTCTTTACCCACTGTATGCGATCCATGACCTGGTTGTGTGGTGTTTTATGTAAGACTATAAATACTCTCTACCTCCCAAGGTAGAGTTGAGCTCATAATAATATTTTCTTTCTCTCACTATAGTTCCCAACTCTTCCTTTCTCTCACTAGAACTTTCTCTCTAACATACTTATCGCCTACTTTGATCATTGTTTAGAGTGTTTGTGAAATCAATATCCTACAACCTTAGCTAAATATATACATGTTAGTTGATTTTAAATTACGCATATTATTAATTTTCAATTGTATTAGTTGTTTATTTTCCATTTGCTTTTTTATGTTTGACTCGTAAGACAAAGGGTGTTTTTAGAAAATAAAATAAACTTGACAAATAAATGGTGAAATTTGATATATTATAAATTGTTAATCTTGTAGAATCTTATGTGACACCAAGTGGTTGGTCTTATATGTCGTAATGCTTTAAATGCATCATCGCGTCGAGATTTTCAAGATCGAATGATTTATAATGTGTTTTAACAATAAATTTTAAACTTTTATTCGATTGATGTTATTTGTGTCTGTTAATACAAATAAACCATAAATGTTTATTTATATTTTACGATCTTCTAATGTTTTGTCGATAATAATCGTAAAATCATTTTAACGAAATAAATAAAATACGTAAAAGCTTTGAGCCAATAGCTTACTAGCACACTTTTACTAAACATATAAAATCATCAAAACATGTTTAGTTAAATAAGTTATATAATACCGAAACCATTTTTATAAAACACTTACAAGTAACTTTGTTTACTTATATTTTATAAAAATATATATGTGCTTAATATAACTTGTAATGGGAATATGTTGGGTAAAACCAAAGTCCATAACCTATACCCATGGAGCATGATCCATGACCCATGATTCATTGCATGACATCATACATAAAATCATGTTGGATATTATCCATGGTCCATGACCCAAAGTCCATGACCAATGACCCATGACCCATTGACTATATACAATGTATCTTGTTGTGTATCCATGATCCAAAGTTTATGATCCATGATCCATTGCATGGCATCATGCATAAAATCATGTTGGATATTATTCATGATTCATGACCCAAAGTCCATTACCCATGACCCATGACACATTGACTAGGTACAATGTATCTTGTTGGGTATCCATGATCCAAACTCCATGACCCATGGTCCATAACCCATAACCCATAACCCGGTTTGCAACCCAAAATCCGGACTAGCCTGACCATCTGTCGAATCCCTTGGATTGCACTGGCCGGATCCCTTGGGTAAGGGATCTGCTGGATCCGGGTTAACTATAGATAGTTTGCCTATAAATAGTGAGTCATTTCTCTCTTGCTCAAACCCCCTTTTAGACATATCTTTTCTTTATGTTCTAACCTCTCTAACCTCATATCCTAAGGATCATTCTATGTAGTTTTCTCTTTGTGTGATTCTCTAGGTTCCTCTTAAAAGCGAGATCACAACCTCTTGAAGACGTGCAAGCTTAAGGTCATGAGTTGCTAAGCTTCGTTATCATCAAGACCACTGAAGTGCATCTTGTTGATAGTTCTTCTCTCCCTCCATTAGTGTGACAAGTTGAAGGCATTGGTGTATAGTGCTTAAGATGTATATTATATATGGGGCGTCAATGTATATTTGTGTATTTTGGGTTAAAGGGTATTGATATTGGCACCTCTAACCCGACACGGGTCAAAAAATCAAATCATGGTGTCATACAAGCATAAAAACGCAAGCGAAAGTCTTAAATAAAATAACAAGTCATATAAACGAATGACTTCAAAAGGAAATACATAATCTAACATGTCTAAAAGAAATGAATTATACAAAACAAATGATCTTCAAAATGAGTCCAAAATGATAAGGTAAACTAGGGTCGGACCACTCAAATGCTCCTATTCTTAGCCCATCAAAGCCCAGCATCCCACTTGGTACCTTCCGCATGGAAAAGAAAATACGGTTGAGCTTAAAAAGCCTAGTGAACATATATATAACAAAACAGATAAACAAACATAAATAAATATAGAAAAAGGGGAAACATAAGCTCCTGCTGAAACGAATATCATCTGTCAAAAGAACGAGAGATCAAGGTCTAACTGACAAATAAGTCAAAAGGTCAAATGAAATGAGAGATCAAATAATAATCCGAATACGATAATCATAAGGAAAATGAGTTAACAAGAATAGGAAATCAAGATCATACGAATCATATAATCATAAGGTAAATGAGTCAATGAGAATAAGAAATTAAGATCATGCGAATCAGATATCATAAGGTAAATGAGTCAACGAGAATAAGATATCAAGATCATACGAATCAGATAATCATAAGGTAAATGAATCAACAAGAATAAGAAATCAAGGTCATACAAATCAGATAATCATAAGGTAAATGAATCAAAGTGAATCATAAGGAATATTGCCACGAGCGCATAACCTGTAACATATTGGTTATCATAAACACACATACACAACAATCAAAGGTTCGAATAAGAGATGAGTTTAGAGAGAGAAAGTGGAGAGAATGGAAACTTCTTGTGAGAGAAAGTAATGTAGTATTATAAAGCTCTAACCTTCTACCTTGGGAGGTAGAAGGTATTTATAGTTTTTACAATAAACGCCATCTACGGGCTGTGGATCAGGTATACAGTGGGTAAAGACCCATCCGTCCTCCATGGTGTTACTTAACTAGCTACTTATAATAACTAAACGACTAAGACTACGAGCTTTCTAATGCTTACAAATACTTGAGGTGACCAAGTCTTTTACTCTTTTACATACGGATTTACTAAATCCTAACATAACCTAACGTCCAACATGATACATGAAGAACACTACATACATACATATCCATCAATTCATAAGTGTACAAGGAGCTGCAGACTACTGTAAGAGATTGGTTATTTCAAACACACAAGAACAATATATGGATCGAATAGTATTAAGAAGTTTTAGAGAGAGAAAGTGAATTGGGAGGCTTTATAGAGAGAGAAAGTGAGAGAAAAATAGAAGGTTAGATTAGATGAAATGAAAGCTCCACCCTCTCTCTTGGTGGGAGAGGGATTTTATAGTTCTTACATAATACGCCCTCTATCGGGCTGTGGATCATGTATACAGTGGGTAAAGACCCGTCCGTCCTCCACGGTGTTACTAAACTAATCTAATAACTAATAAATATAGCTAAGTCTATGAGCTAACACATGCTAGACTAAACTCGGGGTGATCGAATCTTCTATATGGATTTTCCAAATCCTAACAATCTCCCCCTAAGGGAGGTCACCCCATAAATTACAATTTTCATCCTAGCATTCAATCATGAAGTTCAATTCTGAGCTCGTAGACTCTGATTCTTCAAATTCCACAATCTTTGTGCTTCAGTAGTGATTCTTCAAATGAATGTTCCTTTGACTTGTGATCTTGAGCTTTCTTCGAGATCATCAGCCAAAGTAAATCTCCAACTCATCCTTTGAAGTATCGCCTCCATGTGATATTGTGACTTTTGGACCGACATGCTTACACTTTGTTGGATCATGATATTTTGTATCAGAGTTACGGAAGCATTGATTTAGGTCTTTAGATTATCATGATTTCTTTAAACGTGAGTGTGAGGTGTGAGCATGTGGTTATGGACTGACATCTCAATTTCTATCAGCTGCAACCGTCAGATGTTCCTGCAACAACAGTTAGCAATAAACCACACGAAAGTATTTATAGTTTTTACAATAAACGCCACCTACGGGCTGTGGATCAGGTATACAGTGGGTAAAGACCCATCCGTCCTCCACGGTGTTACTTAACTAACTACTTATAATAACTAAACGACTAAGACTACGAGCTTTCTAATGCTTACAAATACTTGAGGTGACCGAGTCTTTTACATACAGATGTACTAAATCATAACAATCTCCCCCTAAGGGAGGTCACCTCAATTACATATAGATAATACATTTTGAGCTCTAGCATTCTATTGCACGTTCTTTGATTTGTAGCTCGCAATCTTTGATTCTTCAAAGTCCGCATTCTTTGTACTTTTAGTGGAGGTCTTTAACTGATCCATGACTTGGTGATCTTGAGCTTTTCATCGAGATCATCAGCCACAGTAAATCTCTGAATCATCCTTTGTTGTATTGCCTCCATGTGATATTGTTGATAAATGTTGGGATAATGGTCATACGACTCTCCTCCAACGCCTAATGTGATATTTGTGACTTCTGGATCGACATGCTCACACGTTGTTGGATCATGATATTTGCATCACAGTTGCGAAAGCATAGCCTGAGGTCTTTAGATTATCATGATTTCTTTGATTATGAGCTTGAGGTGTGAGCATGCGGTTATGGATTGACTTCTCAATATTGACCAACTGCAACCGTCAGATGTTCCTGTAAACAATATTTAGAAATAACACATACGAAAGTGTCTTTGTTCACTTTCGTTGAATAGGGTTGATGACGTGTCGGAGGTGGCTAATGTGGCACGCAACATAGAGATTATTTGGGAACGGTTCGGTACAACAAACGAGACAACCATCATGATAGCAACCAGTGTGTTTTGGCTCAGCACGCTCACGACTCTAGACGACACGATAGACAGAGTCATGGTGGTAATGGCGGCAGCGGTCAACGTAATCCATTTACATATAATCTCATTATAGTTTATATACTTATTTGAGATACGATTTATTCTTTCACAATCCATTTACATTCAGTCCCGTTACACATATTCACATTCGTTCGCGACTCATGAAACTTACCACTACGACCTAGTAATCATGCATTACGACTACCCATGACCCATCTCCCACAACACACTTTCAAAACACCATACGACCCACACATTGATCCCGTGATCAGCTTCGAACTCACCCCACAAGACCATGCATATACCATATTCATTGATAACACTTGATTGATTACATATCATATGCCTACAACTTAATACAATCAGACTTTACACCATCCACATGACACTATCATCACAAGTCAAGCATGTACACAACTCCATAACCCGATCCATACACACATGCATACCCACCAGTTACCATCCTTGACTCACACCCAATTCTTCTTATAATCTTTTATATAATAAAACAAAACCCCTAATGGGAATTTTTCATTTCAAAAAAAATCAATTGATACCTTATTTGGTAATAATTATTAAATTTTTTTTTTTCGGATTTTTAAAACTAATTAAACCTAATTATTTCCTAATTTGCTTAACAAATCTTTTAAAATCGTTTTTGTAGGCACATCTTTAAATAAACTATAATACACATGGGCTTCTATGATATTTTTCATAATTGTAAGCAAAAAATGTAACTTTAAAAAAAACACGGGACTCCTATTGGGTCCATCACAACCACCACCAATTATCCCAACAACATACACCCACCATCATCTCCATCTCCCTAGTCAATAATCCAATCTCCTAATTTCAAATAATCCACCATCACCTACATCGCCTGGTGAAGAACCCAATCTCCAAATTCAAACCCAAATTGATTTTTGCAACTATAAACGAACAAACCATTAATCCCTAATATATATCAGTGTTTTTATTCAGATTTTAAGTCGTTCTTATTGATTTAGCCTATGTTTATATGTTTTGCAGAACCAAATAATGATTTTCCACTCCACTCAAAAGCTCTGCTGGTGCACTCTGGAGCAATCAAGAGGGTGAGATGATTATTGCTTTATATTACCGATATCTATAGGTTATAAGTTTGCAATATACTATCATAGAAACATTCTCTATTATGATTTATGCTGATAATCTTTTATATATTAGTGTAGTTTAATTTCCGTCCGTTGTTCTATAAATAAATCTATTATATTCATGAACAAATCTATTTGTATAGTATGTTTAATACTGGTCATTTTCTATTTAATACTTTCATTGTTAAATGTGATAACTCTGCTTACAAATCTATTTGTAGATCGTAAGGCATAAGCAAAAGTTAGTGTTACCAAATAATTGCTACAATAGTAAACAACAAAAAACCCTTCAAAATGTGCACTGGCTTTTAATTGAAGTTTCCATAGCTGTAGAAAATGCCTAAAAAGCATATATCAAGCACAATATAGCCAAAGAAAAAAAAGAAGCTCAGAAATGTAGCTTACCCGAATATAATTAACTACGTATCAATATTGCAACATTGGATATTGAACAAGACGTTGCCAACTATAAACTGGAGTTTACGTTGTTGATTGTAAGTAGTGAATTAGTAACGCGTCCATAAAGTGACATCTGAGTTTCGAAGTGAATTGATGTGTCACTAAAGGGACATACGTAATGTGGCAACATAATCAATACATAAGATGAGCGTTTGTAGCACTTTTTAGTAATGTGTGTATGAAGTAGAACAGCGGAAGGCTGATTTGTTCACAGCAAACGCTAGTGAACAGGAAGAATTGCATTTAATAAACACGATGATTACTTGACTTCACGGTAGAAGCACAAATTTAAATTGAAAACTTTTAATAATGAATTGAATGCATACAACTATGCTGGAATGTGGTTTAAATAGACCTAAGAATCCTAATTGTAAACCAACTAGAAGTAACAGTTTCCTAATTGCATACTAATCCTAATTAACAAATAAAAGATAAACATAAGAAAAGATTCCTAATAAAACTTAAAAATCTGCTGTAACTTGAATTCCTTGCTCCCCAAGTTTCCTATTCCTTGTTCCCCAAGTTCAAATCTGTTTCCAGATTATCCACTTCATCATTCTCTCCCACTTGAAAAGGACTCGACCACGAGTTCTCCTTAGGGTAAAGGAGTTCATCAGGAGAGTAGTAGTCAGCCAAATCTGAAATGTTGAAAGTATTGGAGATTGCCATGTCTTCGGGTAGGTCTACTACATATGCATTGTCATTTATTTTTTTCAAAATTCGACAAGGACCAATCTTCTTCTTCTTCAACTTGTTGTAGGTGCCAACTGGAAATCGTTCTTTTCGTAAATGCACCATAACAAGATCACCTTCTGTAAAAATCTTGGTTCGGCGATGCTTGTCTTTATCCTCCTTATATTTAGCATTAGAAGCTTCAAGTTTTAATCGGACATCAGTTTGAATAGCTTCAATCTTCTCAGCAAAATTCTCAGCAGCAATGCTATAACCTGGGATTTTTAGTAAAGGAACCAAATCAAGTGTGTGGTTTGGAGGCTTCTGGTAGACAATAGAGAATGGTGTTCTACCCGTTGAACGATTGACCATGTTATTGTAAGCAAATTCAGCAGGAGCTAAACAAAGATCCCATTGTTTCGGGCGATCACTACACATGCATCGAATGATGTTCACCATTGTCTTGTTGACAACTTCTATTTGCCCATCAGTTTGGGGGTGGAATGAGCTGCTATATTGCAAGTCAGTCTCAAAAAGTCGCCATAAAGTGCGCCAGAAGTGGGACAAGAATTTAGTGTCTCTGTCAGAAGTGATAGTTTTTGGCACCCCATGAAGCCGAACTACTTCCCGAAAGAATATACCCGCAATATGTGACGCATCAGATGTTTTCTTGCAAGGAAGAAAATGCGCCATTTTTGAAAAACGATCGACCACTACAAATACGGAATCATAAGATCTTTGTGTACGTGGTAATCCTAAAACAAAATCCATGGATATATCCTCCCATGGAGCTTCGGGAATTGGCAGAGGAGTATATAATCCGGTGTTTTGAGACTGACCTTTGTTGGTTTGACATACATAACACTTTTTAACAAATTTATTCACGTCTCTCTTGATTTGTGGCCAATAAT
This sequence comes from Chrysanthemum lavandulifolium, assembly GCA_022545495.1. NCBI lineage: Eukaryota > Viridiplantae > Streptophyta > Magnoliopsida > Asterales > Asteraceae > Chrysanthemum > Chrysanthemum lavandulifolium. The sequence continues at coordinate 110,190,091 of CM040244.1, forward strand.
AACGTTCTTCAACCAACTTTATGGTTTTGTCTCGACCAAGATGGCCACCAAGACCTCCCCCATGAAGTTCTTGAATTAAGTGCTCTCTAAGCGACCCTCGAGGTATGCACAACCGATTCTTAAAGAATAAGAACCCATCTTGAACGAGATATAACCCACCAGGAATACCTGTTTCGTTTTGTTTCCATACTTCTGCAAAGTCGTCATCTGATATGTACAAGTCTTTCAAACAATCGAAACCAATGACTTCACTTCCCATAGTTGTAAGTAAAATTGCTCGTCGACTTAAGGCATCTGCTACCTTATTCTGAGTACCTGCCTTGTGCTTTATGACGAAAGTAAATTGTTGCAAATATTCCATCCAACGAGCATGCATCTGATCGATCGACTTTTGGTCATTAAAATATTTCAATGCTTCATGGTGCATTTGAAGCACAAATTCTTCTTTGGAAAAGATATTGTTCCCAATGCTTAATGACCGCACGATAGCATAAAATTCGAGCTCATAAGTGGCCCACTTTCTTCGAGCTTCACTAAGTTTCTCACTAAAGAATGCTACAGGACGCCCTTCTTGTGATAAAACTGCTCCAACACCAATGATGGAAGAATCAGTTGCTAACTCAAATGGTTTTTGAAAGTTTGGTAAGACAAGAACAGGAGCGGATGTGAGTTTCTGTTTAATTAGTGAGAAGCTATTAGCAACATCTTCTCCCCAATGAAAACGCCCTTTCTTTAGGCATTCAGTGACTGGAGCCATGATTGTACTAAAATCCCGAATGAAACGACGATAGAACGTTGCCAAACCATGGAAACTTCGAACATCACCAATTGTCTTAGGTGTAGGCCAATCTTGTATGACTTTAATCTTTTCATCATCTACATGGATACCACTAGCACTAACCACAAATCCTAAGAAAAGTAGCTTGTTAGTCATGAAGCTACACTTCTTCAGGTTTACAAATAGCTTATGTTCTGCGCAGCCATAAGTACTTCGTGAGGTGGTCTAAATGCTCTTCCTCTGTCTTGCTATAGATAAGGATATCATCAAAGTACACAATGAGAAATTTTCCAATGAAGGGCTTTAAGACTTGATTCATTAATCGCATGAACGTGCTCGGGGCATTTGAAAGCCCGAAAGGCATCACAAGCCATTCATAAAGGCCCTCTTTTGTCTTAAAAGCAGTCTTCCATTCATCTCCAGGACGAATTCGAAGTTGGTGATAACCACTACGAAGATCAATTTTGGAGAATACCTGAGAACCATGCAACATATCTAACATGTCATCAAGACGGGGAATGGGAAATCGATACTTAACTGTGATTTTGTTGATGGCTCGACTATCGATACACATACGCCACGCTTTGTCCTTCTTTGGTACAAGTAATCTTTGGAACCGCACATGGACTTTTGCTTTCTTGAATGACACCCTTCTTAAGCGGTTCTTCTACCATGCCCCTGTAAAGGTTGTGTTCGATTGGACTCATACGATAGTGAGGCAAGTTTGGGAGACTAGCCCCGGTACAAAGTCAATTTGGTGTTGAATCTCTCGTAATGGAGGAGACCATCCGGAGTTCTTGGGCATGATGTTCTTGAATTCGGATAATAAATCATGTAGCTTAGGTGGTACATTCTCCATTATCGTGTCATCTCCTTTAACAACAACGGCGAATATGTTTTGAGCATGCCGTATCTCACCAAAAGGCCTCTCATGAGCATAAGAGAATAGTATTTGCTTTCTCTAGTTGCTTTTGGTCGATCTTCACTAGAAAAGGGACATAGAGTGAATTTTTGACCATCCTTTGAAAACGTGTAAGTGTTTTCCTTCCCTTTGTGTATCACACCTAGATCGAATTGCCAAGGTCGCCCAAGTAAGACATGACACGCATCCATGTCTACAATGTCAAATAAAACTGTATCTTTGTACTTGCCCATGGAGATCGGAACTTCGCATTGTTCAGTTACCCGTACTTCACCCACGGCTTTAATCCAACCGATCTTGTATGGTGTCGGATGCTTCCGTGGTGCTAACTTGAGTCGACTAACGATATCTCGTGAGATGATATTCTCACTACTTCCGCCATCAATGATGACGTTGACGATGTCTTGATTGATTCTACATCGTGTTCGAAAGATGTTGTGTCGTTGGGTGTCTTCACTTTTTTTAGGAGTGGTGAGCATTAATCTACGTACAACATAAGAATCGCTTCCTCTTCGTCATTTTCTTCCTCGTCAAGAACATCTTGGTCGGATGAAACATTCTTCGTTCTCAGATCCTTCGTAGAATTCTTCTCGTTCTGCTACATTCACAGTTTTGCTCGCTCGACATTGGCTAGAAGTATGACCTGTTTTTTGACATTTAAAACACTTATTACCAACGGGTCGGGCATAAGGATTTGTCGGTTTCTTTGTGGCATGTGAAGAAGTACTCGCATATGTCGATTTATTCTTCTCACTATCTGTTTCACTGGAATTAAGTGGTTGTGACTTTTCTCCTGATTGGTTCGAACTTTGGTTTAAATCGGGTTTACTTTTGAACTTAAAGTTGCCCTTTCCTTGTCTACTGATTGTTTGTTCTGCTTTCAACGCCACCCTCACGGCTTCATCAAGAGTCCAAGTTGTTTGGAGAGATATAATGGCTTGGATGTCATAACGAAGACCATTGTTGAACCTTGCAACTTGTTGTGCATCGGACTCGCTTAATTGATTTCGGGATGCAAGTCTCATGAATTCTTCTGCATATTCTGATACAGTTCGAGAATATTGGCGACAATTCTGATATAGTGAATAAAGAGTCTGTTCGTAATCAACCGGAAGAAAACGCGCGAACATTAAGCGTTTCATCTTGCGCCACGTGCTAATTGGTCGTTTTCGTTGACGACGACGACCTGATTGAAGATTGTCCCACCAAGATGAGGCGGCTCCTCTCAACTTGTAAGCAACATATTTGATTTGGGATTCTTCGGGAATGTCCATGAGTTCAAAATACTTTTCTGTTTCAGAAACCCAATCAAGAAAATCTTCAATGTTTAAGGACCCCGAAAAAGTGGGTATATCCGCCTTTATCCTAGGCATTCGATTTCTTTGCTGATTCGCAGCCTGATCAGCTTCTTCGTCTTCATCACTTGAGGACTCATAAAGGTGGTGATCACGTTTTGGTTCTTCACGAATATTAAGATTTTGAAGTGCCTGGAGAATTTGAGTATTTTGTTCCATCTGTTGTTGGGATTGTTCTTTGCAATTGTTGTGATTGTTCTTTGCAATTGTTCTTGAATCGCTTGTAGGGTTTGCAAAACGCGGTATTATCATTCGTCATGATCACTAAATTTGTTTTCCTTCGTGAAAAAGTATGATGAACAGTTTTTTTTTTTTTTTTTTTTTTTTTAGAATGAATAAAGTCGCTAAAAGAAAAGAAAAGAAGATATAGAACAATCGGGAAAACCGAATTGATAAAAGATAGAGATTGGAAGTGGTGACCTGATGTCAATTTGGGAGAGACCCAAATTGAACCTGGCTCTGATTACCACCTGAAGTAGAACAGCGGAAGGTTGATTTGTTCACAGCAAACGCTAGTGAGCGGAAAGAATTGCGACATAATAAACGATGATTACTTGACTTCACAGTGAGAAGCACAAATGTAAAGCATATTACATGTATGGATAGTTAGGTCCTCAAATGAGACAGCCCTTGCCATATTTGAATAATAATTTTAACTTGGATTCCGAACCATTCCTTGTTCCCCAAGTTCAAATCATAGCTGTAAAGTTAGACCAACTGCATATTTGTCTTAGCTGTGTTAGACCAACTGTCCGGTTGTTTTTAAAGGGTTTCAGTTGACCTGAAGGTCAGAAATATTGATTATGAGCTAATATAGATTCCTTAGACTTGACAAGAATTTGATAATTAGTGTCTACATTCTTTATGCAATCAATTCCATAAACATAGTACATTCAGGTTAGCAATTTTAATTCCTTAACACTTCATTATTCTCTAACACAGCTTGCCACATTAACAAGATGAAATAATATATGATTAATGTAATAATGTGGTTGATACATGCACCTTACTATTCTTTCTTTTACCGTTGCTATCTATTGTTTCATTCACATAGTTCATGTTCCAACGAGTATCCGCTATTCTTAGGCATTTCAGCAATGGATCAACTTGGGCTGGACTGGGTTGGGATGATCTACGAGCATATATTTGTACTTTCTTGAAACTCTTTGTATAACAAATGTGTTAATTATGCTTAAAGAACAACAAGACAACAATAATAATCTTAAGATTTATAATAAAAAAACCGCTTTATTCATAGGTGACCTGCTGAATTAGTACACAGGTCAATACACTTCAACAAGAAAGTATTAATGCTCGCTCAAACGGACCAGGACCAAGTTAGTAATTCGTACATGCTATAGGGTTATGATTTTGTAAGTTATTGAAAAATCAACAAGCTTCTAAAGGTAAAGGCATAAGTTTCTGTTTTTCTTAAAGCTTTTTTCATATTCTTGGACTTGAATGTAAATTTTAGTAAAAACTGCAGAGTTCCTAATACAATACGAATTTATATTGTATTACAATTCCTAAAAGCCTACAGGACTTTAAACCTTATATATACTCAATTCATTGGCCAGTTTATTTATTCCATTGAATTCACAAAGCTATCTGTAGTTGCTCATTCAATAAAACTCATCAAATCTTTAGGTTTTCTTTTTCTTCTTTGTAGGTATGACAATCAAAATCACTCTTCTTCAAGAAATTAATGCTCACAAAGGTAACTGATAATTTTTATGGTTTAACTTTGCAGTTATACACATCAAAGTGTAGTATTTTTTGATATTTTATTGAAAACTTTTAGGCCTAATAACCACCATTAAGAAGAATCTCCAAACATCCCTTTAGCTCTTTACTGCAGTTTTTTATTCTATGTTACGACTAAAATTGTTGTTATGCACACTATAATGCAACATGTAAGCGGTTCTTGCAGTTTTATGATCTTATCGTACACACTAAATTCTAATGCAATTGGTTGTGGGCGTTTTTGGAGGTGGATTAAGCATCAACAAATGCTTGTCGTGGAAGGATCTTCTATACCTGCTAAAGGTATGAATATAAAATTAAGCCGAGTTGCTGATTTTAGATAATTTATGAATGTATTCTAATGTACCAAAAATGTGTTTTAGTGCCTATATGGGGAATTTTATGGTAGGAATCCTTTTTGAAGTGTAATTAGTCTCTGAATGAGTGAATGAGACTTGGTCGCACCAATATATGTACATGAATATTATCAATTAAAAGTTAGCTTTTAAATAAAATGTCTACCAGATGAGAACATTCACCAAAAGTCGAAGGGTGGTATAAAAGAAAATGTTGTTCAGTATATGTTAGTGACAAAATGGTTCATTTGATTAATCATATATGCTGTAGTAAGTTACGTCGTTGGTGTACATGTAAGTGTCACATCTTAATAGATATGCTTTAGTTAACGACCCGCGTTTATGCTAGAGTCGTTTAAGTTTATTAAATTCACTGGTAGATAATGTTAAATTTTGACTTTTATAATGTAATGGGCGCCTTTGTTTATGCTAGAGTCGTTTAAGTTTATTAAAAGACTACTGTCAATACAAGGGTCAGTTAGTTGTGAACCTTTTGATAAGGGAGAAAATTTACAAATCGAGATATTTATCAATAAAGGACAACTAATGTAGTTCGTTATATGGGCACTTAGCTTATATTTAAATCTACACATACATATTTTTTAGATACACCCAAGTCTATCTGTACTAGCATATACATAGTACATGCGCGTGTGTGTACATCATACATACACACCCATATTCAGCATAGACAATGGATTCTTAAACCAAAAGCCATGTATCTTAATTTACCTTAATAACAACATAATGATCAACCACTTAAGTTATCGATGTCATTTAGACATTTAGTCTTTCATTTGTAACCACTCTTGCATATTCTAGAATATTGAGCCACTAAACAGTACATGTCGTATGTTCAACAAAAAAAACAGTACATGTTGACGATATTTGGATCAAGGGTATTATTATATGATTTTTCCAACCACATGTTCTTTTACAAATGACCATATTAATGTATTATCATCTTTAAGAGGATTGTGCTTTATAAGAAATAATTTGAAACGGCCCTAGAAAACTTATGTATCCTACGTGTTATTCTTCAGGACTACACACTGTTAATACTTTCCTGGTGTTTAGATTAGCTTATTTTCAGGATTATGAGTTGATTTGATTCTGGAAAAACTCAAGAGCCCACTTTTTTCCAGTGTATGATCTTATCAAGTTCAACTTATGATCTTATATAAGCCATAAGCTATGTATTTTGATATTTTTGATTCAAGAAGTTAGCAGTGCTTGTGTTCTAAATCATAATGAAAAGTTTTTATAGTGGAGGTAAATACCTTAATTAGTCATTGGTTACTATAATAGCATATGAATGAGGTATGATAATATTAAGTTGTATACATTTGTTCTTGACAGATACGTAATCACACGCTACCCACACCCATAAACATAAACCCTTGATCAATAAATGTATAGATGACGAAAAAAGGCAACAATTTTGTTTTATCTTTTAATTTGCCTACATAATTAAAAGGGTTTGTGAACACTTTGTTCTAATCACTATGATCTCAATTTGGTATGCTTTCCTTCATTGCTTTATTTTAAATGTGTGATCCATACCACTTCTATGGTGAATTTATGCCACTCGGTAAAGCTCTTTTACAAAATGTTATTGCGACAGTTAAGAGCTTTGACTATTGTTAGTTTGACTTTCTTTTAGTGAAGTATGGATTCACTCTAATTTGCATAATCTTCAATTGCCATTAAATAGCACCAGCACCGAATGTATAGCTTTCAAGTTTCAATATGAGGACAAGAAGCATTCTGATGTAGTCCAAATGAATGGTTAGTGAAATAAGATTACAACATACTTATAATGATGGCACATCTGATGGAAGTTGCATGACAAAATTGGAAGAACCTGGTGCTGCCAAGCACCCTTTTTTAACCGAGCTTGAGAAGCGAGAACACGCTTAAGAAGTGCCTCGCAGTTTATGAGCTACAGTTGGATAAGATGAAGGAAGATATGGATAGGTTTAATGTTACTTATGTTAGGTACAATTTATTGACTGCTGCCTCCTTCTTCCTCTTTAGTTTTAACATTGAGTGCATACTCCACTAATCATTTTTTTTTAAGTAAAGGGATATAAGGGGTGTTTGGATTAGCTTATCAAAAATGAAAGAAACAAATAAGCTTAGTGTTATGTCTTATTAAGGTTATATACTTGAGCTAAGCTCAAGTTGATGAGGTCATAAGCCATATAAAATGAGCTTATTGGTTATTTTTATCTTTTGGATAAGCCAATTAGCCCATCAAATAAGCTAATTCAAACACCCCCAAAAGCCCTTTATTTATCTAAAAAATTGGTTATTATGTGTAACAGTATGAAAAACTTAAAAGTAGTGTAAATAGTTTGAAATTTTGAATTTTAGAGTATGCAGTTATGATTGGTTAAAAACAGTACCCAATAAATGTTTTTGGCTGATGCGTCAAAAGTTATAGGAATTGAAAGTTATATTTGTAGTTTGAGTAATCTTGAGAGAACATGATTAGTGAAAGTGTGAAAGTAACTCACTGTTTCGAGCGGTTATCACTACCGTGTCACCACTGTATTCATGCAGGTACTACTGGTATATTGGTCTTTTTGTTTCAATGTTGGTACTACAATTAGTCTTTTTGAATTTTCATGTCATAAGTTCATGGAATATGCTTACTGTCAAAAGGGTGTTTGATTCCTACCGTTATGCTGCAGCAAGGGTCGTTTGGTTGTTGCAGTAGGGGCGTTTGGTACTGAGTTTAGTGCTGCAGATTTCAGCAATGTATAAGTGGGTCTTTGGCTTCATTGGTTGTTGTCATCTTTGGTTCATTTGGTTACTTATTTGGTTCATCAACCTTAGCCATATGAATGAGTAAAATGTAATTAATGAGACTTCTAGCTTGGTTGCATATTATTGTAACTTTAAAAGAGTAAAACTGCAGCAACAAAATAATATTCCCATGGCCCTATGGAATCACTTGCCGATTGCTTCTGCCACTTCTGTCAATTACGATTACATTATGAGCTATGATATTAAAGACATTAATGCATAAATAAGCAGATCTTGTTATATAGTTATTTATGCATTAGGTCCTAGCCTCTTTATTTATCCATTTATCATTTTCCTTACATTATTATTTTTTTCATTTTTATTATTAACTGGTAGTATTATTTACTGACCTTTAGAATTGGTATAGATGACACTCATCATTTTTGGAACTTTTTGAATAGAAACCTCTCTTCTGTCAACGAAATAGTTTCATAAGTAATTGCAGTCCACGTCTTTGTAGTGTCAACATTTTAAAAACTTATATTAATTGATCTGATATGTTGACGTTTGTACCCGATAACCCAAATCACCTGACCCGACATAACGAGCCCAAATCCTACCAGAAACCGATAACACGATTCTTAATCGGTCGTTTTAAAAGAACTCAAAACCCGATTCAATCCGACCCGATAACACCCTTACATACATCAAACATATAAACCAAAACTAACAACAATAATTAGAACAAAAAACAAAAGTTAAGCTATTTGTTTTTTAATAAATGAAAATACGTTATTGAAAATTATAAAAAAACCCGTGCGTGCACGGGTATTATAACTAGTATCAGTATATATAGGAATGTAGATAACATGCAAAATACTAAACAAGAATTCATGCACCTCTTGTTAACAGTCATGCACTCACACATATTAACACCCACGACCCACGCCATGATAATTACGTCTAAGACACAAACACCTAACCCCATATCTTATATCCGATTAACAATGTTAATATACATGTGTTTTCAGATCCCATTCGAGAATGAACATACCCAAATCATATTCATATATCAAGTTTTGAAACAGATCAAACGTATACATTTACATACCCATTCGAAAATCATTTTAGCGAACATATTAGGTTAGGTTCTTATTCATATTTTATACGTATAAAATGGTCTCACGTGTCGTATTCAAAAGAAAACACAAGGAAGATAAGAAGGAGATACCTTAAGAACAATCAAATGAACAACAAGAACACAAGAACCACACCTAGAAACCCCTCGATCCAACCAGTGTTACGCCCAAATTAGTCACCTCACCACTCACGAACCGATCACCAACCCAATTGGAACGAAGAACTGATCACCAACCTAGTTACACCTTCGCACCTCCTTTATTTCTTGAAAATATAAGAGCAGCCGCTTATGGATGACTTTTAGGGTTTTATATGTGAGTTAAATGTGATATACGGTTTTGTAATATAAGAGGGGATTATGAGTTGTGATTGCCTATTCTTTAGGAGACTTATTCCCTCAATCCTTTCCAAATTTCTTGAGCTTATCCATGATTCAAATGTGTACAAAATAAAATAAAACCGGTTCTAGCAATATGACTAGGGACGTGTGATGTGAACATTTAGGATAGTGTTTAGATTTTATGAAACATGTCTTAGGTTCGATTAGTGAAACATACAAACGTGTAGGAGTTCAAGATAATTAATTTTAGGATTTGCATTTCATATTTCGTATTTTGTAATATTCCATGCGTATAATATATGAGAAATTTTCATTTGTTTACCTTTATTTTGATGCTTACCAATGGACAAATCCTCACCATCCATCTATTTTGATCTAATGGTGGAGATTAACCTAAGATTAAATATGCTTAACCTTAATTCTCCCAACAATATAAAGCCTTTTCTTCTTCATTTTTTTTCATTCGCTTTATTTTTTTTCACACAGTTACTGTGTGTTTTTCTCCAAACCTGCTCTCATCATTTCTCTCCAAAAATAGTTATTCCAATCAACTACTGTTGGGTTTTAGGTTCCTTGGATTTGATGAGACAAAATAAATACAAGAATGAAACATCAAGGGCTTAAAGAGAAAAAAAAGAAATCTACAAAAAGATGGAAGGACTTGCTTGTAATAGAAGATTTATTATTTAGTCCTTCGTAGTATCTTGTAAACTCTAATCCTCTAGTATATAAAGAGGACATGGGTGTAGGTTTTATATACAAGTCTTTCACAATGTAGATGTCTAGTAGAAGGGTGTGTGTAACCTAGGCGTGTTTCTATAAACGTCTCAGGGTTAGTGTTTGTTTTGTTTACCCTAAGATCTAAGGTGTCTTAGATCCCTATTATAGTTTAGATAACACGTATTAATATATTGGGGAGATGTTGAAAGAAACCTTGTGTCAATAACATAGTTGTTTGTTTAATTTCGTGCATGTTATTTATCTATGTTATTGTTAAACCCTAGCGCTCTAAAACGATCCATGGAGTCCTATCAAACTCCACAATTGGTATCAGAGATTGGGGAGCTCGTTACCTAGGGATTCGCAAGGTTTTATTGGTCGAAGAATGGAGAAAAGAAGAAAAATTCAAAGTGAAATTTTTCGTATATGTTTCTATGACTGCTTTTGTAACGATCATAACTTTTCGTTAACCGTTGGATCGTGGCGAAATTTTAGGTGGACGTTCTCTATATATTCATCTAACTTTTCACCGAAGGATTTTCGATCTGAGCTTCGGTAAAAGTTATTCATTGTCGAGTTGGTCTTTGAAGGGTTTTCGAAATGTGTTTAATAATTGAATTTTGGGTTTTCTTGGATATTCAACTTCCTAAATCCGTGTTTCTTTGAATTAATTCATTATGGAAGTTGATTATATGTTGTGTGGTGTCTTTACTTTATGGAAGAAAGCAGCTTTGATAGTGTTTTCTCGAAACCACTGATAGTGTTTTTTCAAAACCACTGATAGTGTTTTCTGAAACCACTGATAGTGTTTTCTCGAAACCACTGATAATGTTTCTCGAAACCACTCCTAGTGTTTTCTCGAAACCACTGCTAGTGTTATCTCAATTCCACCGCTTGGTGTTTCTTGCGTTATTCGTTTACACCGATGAGGTTTTGGAATTGAGGGAAGGCGTACATGTTTTTGTCTTGAGATTTTGGTGACACACACATGGAATTTTGGTTCGCATAAACAAGAAGATTGGTATTTGTTCTTAAAGGTTTTAAAAAGCTCGTTTTTGAATTATTTGAAGAATTGATTACGAAGGAGGTTATTTATCACTTATTTGAAGGTGAAGTAGAATTACTTGGATACGTGTTTTATCATATCTTAAAAGTATCATACCTACTTTTAAGATAACTTGTTCGTGCTTAAAGGATGTTGACGAAGACTTGCAAAATCTAGTTTTCATAGGTCAAGGGGTGGATGGATGAAGACCTAGTTAACTATCACTTAAAGGAGTTACATTGTAGTGCTCAAATGTCTCATTGAAGATGAGGATTTTGTCAAGAGATTGCGGTCTACTTATATGGTGTTAGTATAAGTTTGGATTCACGTGGATAGTACAAGACATAAGACACAAGTTTGGGTTATTTTACTTCTTCATCACATTCGTTATACTTGGTTTTCTTTACAAGTGATCATTACATAGAGCTTACTGATTTGAAGAATCCTTTTCATGCACCACTCAAGGGGAAGTTTCTAATGTTTATATTCTCTATTTGTTGATAACAAAAAGGGGAAGAACTATTGGAGTAGCGTGACATGGATTAAGGGGAAGACAAAGGAAGACAAGAATGTTTCATTCATGGTGAGATTTTATCTCAACTTCTGCTACTTCGTCTAGGGAAGTTCGTACACGACTTTGTTTGTTTTGTCATCATCAAATAGGGGAAGATTGTTGGGTTTTAGGTTCCTTGGATTTGATGAGACAAAATAAATACAAGAATGAAACATCAAGGGCTTAAAGAGAAAAAGAAGAAATCTACAAAAAGATGGAAGGACTTGCTTGTAATAGATGATTTATTATTTAGTCATTCGTAGTATCTTGTAAACCCTAATCCTCTAGTATATAAAGAGGACATGGGTGTAGGTTTTATATACAAGTCTTTCACAATGTAGATGTCTAGTAGAAGGTGTGTGTGTAACCTAGACGTGTTTCTATAAACGTCTAGGGTTAGTGTTTGTTTTGTTTACCCCTAAGATCTAAGGTGTCTTAGATCCCTGTTATAGTTTAGATAACACGTATTAATATATTGGGGGAGATGTTGAAAGAAACCTTGTGTCAATAACATAGTTGTTTGTTTAATTCCGCTGTGCATGTTATTTATCTATGTTATTGTTAAACCCTAGCGCTCTAAAACGATCCATGGAGTCCTATCAAACTCCACAACTACTACTGTTTGATCATCACCAGTTGGATCAACATCACCATCACCATTCCAATCACCATCACCATTCTGATCATCATCTCATTATCACCTCCTAATCATATCATCCTTTTTTTATGTCTTCTTTTGATTTGAATGAACCGTTTGTTTCATAAGCTGATTTGATTGATGTTGTTGCGGTTGATAATGTTGTTGATCGGTTGTTATTTATGTGGATCAAGTGGTTAACATGCCTTCTTATTAAGTTGCACACCAAGTGTTTGATGAAATGTGTGAGTGAAAAATGTTTGATAATCATGTTATCCGCTCATGTAATTCGCTTATTAGTTAAGTTGTTAGTGGAATTTTTGTTTTAAGCGCATTTAAATGTTGTTTTATGTCCGATTGTTGTTTGAATCTGCTATGTATTATGCGTGTAGTATCACCGTGATATTTGAAGTCGAATCTGTATATGTGTATTATCATTAGTGATATTTTTATTATCACTTGTGAAATTTTTTTTATTTGATACTTTTAGTTTATGTTTTAGATTGTGAGTAGCATTAGGTTTTAGTATGATATCATTTTGAGATGGGTGAATTGATGGAAATTTGATGCATGGAAGGTGTTTGACAAAATGCCTAAGAGAGGGATGCACAAGTTGAGAAGCAATCACATGATCTTGTTTGTCCCTCATTTCATATATAACCAAATCAAACATATTTATTTGAATAAACAAGCTTTAGGGAATTAATCAAAGTGCAATCGTAGTTAATGTAAATGAGTAATCATATCATATGTTGCATTAGTTGATGTTTATTTTCACTTTTCTAAATGGCGTCCTTTTGAATTATTTTAGTGTGTTTTGTATTTTGCTTTCTCCATCACTCTATATATGAGGTGATGCAAATTTGATGTACTGTTCGATAATTGTGCAGTGACATAGAGCTTAAGCCACAAAGACTGCTTACCTTAACAATCGTGAAGGCAAATAATTTGAAAAACATGAAAATGATTGGGAAGTCTGATCCTTAGGTGATTGCATATATTCGGTCACTTGAAAAGTTCAAAAGAAAGGTTGTTGATTACAACTTAAACCCCATTTGGAATCATGTAATTCGGTTAATTGCGAAGATAAGAAGACCCAATGTGTTGTACTTGATGTTACGCTTTTCTCCTTTTGCTTTTCGTATTCTTTGGTTTCTCGGTTGTATCACGGTGATATCAAATGTGATATCACAGTGTGTCGACTTTCTTTATTTTGTTGAATCGGTTGTGGTAAGGAGGATCTTATGATATCACAGGCGATATCAAAGTTGTTTGAGCTTCTTCAATTTGTTTTGTGGGTTGTTGTGCTTTTTTGAACCACAGCTGCAGTTGTTGTTGATTCTTTCGTTTGATTGAGCCGTTTTTTGCAAATTGCAATCACAATTAGTTTGGTGATGTCGTCTCTTTTATGCCACATACAAAACAAACAAGTATGCTTTTAATTTGTAATATCTCTGTGAGATTTCATTGTTTTTTGTATATTTTGTATATATTATCACCTAAGATATTTCTCTTTCGGTACATGATAGTTTTGTGCCTTTTATCGCAATTGACAATCACATGAGATGTGTTATTGTTGGTTCTGATCTGCTAAGAATGAAACTACCGAATCTTGTGTATGGTTACTCCAAGCATTCAAGAAAGCTTTTGTGTGTTATCCGAATATCATTTTAACTGGTCAAGATGGTGCTATCACGAAAAGCAATTGCAATGAGCTTCTGGTTCCAAGCCCGTCTTTGTCATAAATTAGAAGTTATGTATCTCTTGTGATAAATAGTTGGAATTAATTTTTATGAGGTGTTTGGTGTTTATGAAATATTTTGTCTTTTATCACTTGTGATAAAGCACGAAAATGATGAAATATTTACATCATTCATGTGTTTACTTGTTTCGACATGTATTACTTGTGATATTATTCTTTAATTGATATATATGTTGACCTTTTTTTTTGCCGAATCGTTATGTTACTCAAAAGCAATGCTTAATTAATCCTATTCTTGTTTGATTTTGAGAATATATCATTTTTTATTTTCATAGTTTTCTTCATGAAATCAACGGTATTTTTATCGACTTTTTATCAAAAGAAGGTTATATTCGGATAAACCAAAAGCATTGTTTACAAGCGAATAGAAATTACCATTGTTTACAATTTAAGTAGCAAGATAAAATTACAATTTAAGTAGCAAAGAAAATTACTAATTGATGCTTTTGTCTTTTATTTTCTACAACTCTCTTCTTGCCGCCTTTATGAGCATCCCTCCTTTTGTCTTCTTTCCCACTTGATTCCTTTTATTTTGCAGCTTCTTCTTCTTCATTCCTCTTTTTCTTTTTCTGCAACTGTCTTTGCTTTCTTAAATGCCGTCTCTGTTGTCAGTTCAACAGTTACTGATGGTGGTGTTGGTGGTTGTAGATCCTGTTATATCACAGATTTTTCTTTCAATATTTGTTGGTGGTGTATTTGTTTCTGTTTTTGTTCTTCGTGTTTTCTAAGCTTAAATGTCTAGCAACGGATTTTGTTAATTTGCTTGGTATTGTTAGTGTTGTCAGTGATGATGTTGTTTCTTTGTTCACTTCTTCAGTTTGACTTGGTTGTTTTTTCGTGAAGGTCTTTTTCCTTTCACCTTCAACCCCTGCTTTTTTTCTTCTTGATAGTTCTTAGTTTTATATTCAAATCTGCATAAAATTTATACCATGTTAGTGTATGAATAGTTCATTTTTTTAATATCATACGTCATATATATACTAAATAAGTATACGTCATCAAATATCATAGGTGATATACTACCAACAAGCAATCATTACAACTGTTGTATCACGGATGATATACTACTAATAAGCAATCATTACAACTAATGTATCACGGTGATATACTACAAATAAGCAATCGTTGTAACTGTTGTATCACATGTGATATACTAACAATAAGTAATCATTGGAGCTGTTGTAGTGATTGTACATGAGCTTGTGCGATTTGCAATAGTTCAATAAGCCTATAAGCCACCCAAATAAGCTTAAACAAACACCCTAAAGAGATACTTTAAAATAAGGAGCTCATTTTGGGACACCTAATCGAAACCAACCATATTGGACACGTCAATTCAATAAGTACTAATGACGATAAAAATACATAAATTATACCTTTCCCTCTATGGCTAGGAGTACACATCCTTGGAATAAATCCAAGGGAACCATGTTTCTGGTGCTCAAACTTCGTGTGTGATAATCTTCCACTACTTTACCTTAAAACATACAACAAAAGCCCAAATCAGCACATTAAAACATGACATATATCATACCGAAAAGTGGTAAAATAAGCTGATCCAAACATGCCCTAATAGAACAACAAAACCCATACCATAAAAGTCTAAATTAAGATTAATATATAGGCTTAATTTCTTTTGAATAATAATGGAAAATCATCAGGGCCAAATTGTTTTAAATATTTCTTACCCGTCTTGTGTCACATGTAAATAATGACTGAAAATCTGCAATTTCATTGTCGTGATCACCTGTTAAAAAGAAAGTACATCGAGGCACATTAGTTAACCGAAATTACTTTAAATACAATTAGGAACAAAGCCTTCAATACCTCCAAAAATTCATGTCGCGTTGATTCCTCCTCGAAGTCTCTCATGCTCTTTGGTTCCAGTAAGCAATCATTACAACTGTTGTATCACAGGTGATATACTACAAATAAGCAATCGTTGCAACTGTTGTATTACGGTGATATACTAACAATAAGTAATCATTGGAGCTGTTGCATCATAGGTGATATACTACCAACTAATATTAGAGTCAAATACCGCTTTTAAACATATCAAGCATGCCCAATCTATCCATTATGCACATATATCTACCACAAATCTAACAAAAACATATTACAGATCACAATATTTATTTTATCATGTTAAGTCTCTCATATTATCACAATAATCATCTAACTTTCACAACAATCCTCAATAAACTACTAAAATCTACAAAAACGACAAAGTGTTCATCTTGTATAATAAATATCCGTGTTTTTAGGGATACCATTATATCATTCTATCGAAAGTATACATACACATTCTCCTGAATGTGTATGTATCACTGGTGATATAACACATAAACTAAATGTTAAAAAAAGGGCCACATACATTCGTGGTTTTATCACGCTTAATTTGTCTAAAGGAGACATGCTTATACGTTACAATATACCTTTACTTTTATGTATATCTCGGAGATGGAGTCAAAATTTGATTGACGACAAAGCGCATTTACTCACGATAAATAGTATATCATCAAAACTTTTAGCAAAAAAAAAAAAAAAAAAGTTTAACTATAATTATAAAGCAAGCAACAATAAAATATCAAAAGTGATACTATACATGACATATAATAAATCTTAACCATAAAAAAAAACCTATCAAATAAACAAAAATTTCACAAGTGATAATACAAATATCACTAGTGATAATACATATATCTGATTCACCTTCAAATATCATCGGTGATACTACACGTATGTTACTTTTCACTCACACATTTCATCAAACACTTAGTGTGCATCCATGTATACTAAGTGTTTTACTCAGAAACTCAACCAAATGTAAATACTAAAAAACACAACCAAAAGCATGTCACAATCACAATAAAAATCACACCAAAACAAATTTATTTTTCTGTATTTTATAACAACATTCATCAATTTATTATAACAATCCCTCAATAAACATATAAAATCAACAAAAAATACACATGCATCACATGAGATACTAATAAAACTCAAATAAGTATATAATCATCACATACATCACACAGTATCACATCAAAAATCAAAAAAAATTACACAAAATTCTTCATAAGTAGCAATAATATTCATAAATAAGTACAAAATCACTAGAGATTCTAATAAAACAACTAAATAATCAGTCAGAAGCATCGTACCTTCATATTGAGACTTAGTAGGTTCATTTTGAACCCGTTTTTTTTGTGTGGATCTGCTTGTGCACTAGTTGATCCTTCCATTTTTTTGTTTTTATTTAATTTTAACGGTTTAAAAGCGGTTGATTTTGATTTTATAAAGCAATTTTTTATTTTGGTTAGAGAGAGAAAGTGCAGATTTTGTTGATAAGGAATTTGTGAAAGTGAGAGGTTTGGGGGTGGGATTGGTAGGGGAAGTTTGATGAATTGGCAGGAGTAGTCCCTCCGTGTTTTTTATTATTAAAAGATGTCTTTTTGATCCGACGGTTGAGATCCATCCCTTGGTAAGTAGCAGTTTTTGGGTATCCAAAATAAAGCACCTCATAATATATAGTTTATATCTTAGTTTATTTCCGAGTTTAAACGTTCAAATATTATTCGGATTTTCAGGTTCTTATACTTATCAACTTATATCCCATCTGTTTCCCAAGTAGCAGACTTGCTCACAAAACAATTGGCCACATATCCTTTCACCAACTTCTTATCCAAGTTAGGCATGTGTAATGCTACAAAAAAAAGTCAGCACAATTTGAAAGGCTAAAGAAGTCAACATATCACCACATTGTTTTAGACATCAAAAACACTTGTGTACATTTCAATCATTTCAATGTTTTGTATTTTATTTCTTGTATAAATACTTGTACCTCATCATTTTGTAACTAAGATTCATTTTAAGGTGGTGGCAGTCATGATCTCATACATCACCCATACCTCATCACTCACCAATAATATCATCCCATACCTCACCATACTTTTCTAGTGGTAACCATGATTCCATACCTCACATAATTTTATTTTTTTATTTTTTATATTCATAATTATATTAAACAATTTAATAAAAACATAATATTTCATTAATAATTAAAACAAAATTACATAAAACCATGCAACGTCATGAGCTGTCGGCCAACGTAAGAACTCTCGACCATATAATTCAATTATCGCATGGCAAAAATGATCAAGGCATTCTCCTACAAAATATTTAATAGTAAAAAAAAACGAAAACTTTATAAAAAAACCGAATTTAAAAAAAATACGAAAACTTTATTAAAAAAACCTGAAGTTCTTCGTGGCATGTTTAAATAGTCATCAAATCTATCCGGATGTTCACCCGTTGTGAGTTGCCGAATGGCCGATTTGCATTTTTGTAATGCCGTGAAACTTTTTTTTCCCCTCGCGTCTTCACCCTCTTGAAACCATTCAAATTTCGCTTCAACATCACCAACAATTCTTGAATACAAGCTTTTATTCATTCGAAATCTATCACGAAAAATATGATCGGGAAACTTTGGTCGTTCGACGAAATAGTCATTCATTAGAGTTTGTAATGCTTCTTCACGAAAGCGGGTGAGAGACTGCCAAGTTTCGGTAGTGCTTGAGCTTGTCGTGTCTTCAATGGAATCGTACACGGCAAAATAGGTTGATAGGGTACTACCGGATAACAATAGTTCGGGAGACGAGTCGGGAAAAACTAACTCGTCCTCGGATGAAGAAGAGGAGGATGAAGACATTTTGTTTAGAGTGTTGTAGTTGATTTGTTTGTGTAAAAAGAATGAGATTTGGAATAAAATTGGTTATTATGTGTATATTTATAAAGGGATTTTTCTTTTTTTCTTTTTTTTAATTAAATGTGTAACGTTCCATTTTTAAAGCCGTGTAACGGCTATATTTCACACGCTCCTCTCCACACCGATTCGGTAAAATATGTCGTGCTCCCTTCATATCGCCCCATACCGCCACTGTAGCGGCGTTGTTGCCGCTCGACAACCCTTCCAAACCGCTCCAAACCAAAGCCATTGCCACCCCCTAATCAATAATATCATTTTCCCGCCTTTCCATGATGCTATAACACGTCAATACAGCTATAACTAGTTCTCGATTCTCGATTATTATTAGGGACACACTATTGCTACGGGGTCTACCCCGTAGGATTGAATCTGGGTCTATTGGGAGGTCTGTAGCAACAATGCACACCGAAGCTTTTGCGCTTTTTGTCTTTTTTTTTTTTTTTTTTTTTTGTCATATTCTTTGGTTTGGGTGGGTTTATTTTGTCCCAAAATGTATTTTTGTCCAAGGATTACACAAAGCGCTTTTGTCCAAGTTTTTTTGTCCAAGTGCATTAGCACACGCGATGCACAAAGCGCTTTTGTCCAAGTCCAAGTGCATTAGATTGAATAAAGGCTCAGATTAGAGTTCATCATCGCCAAGTTTTTTTTTTTTGTCCAAGTGCATAAGCACACAAGCAGATTGGACACAGGCTCAGATTACATCATTGCCTAGTTTTTTTTTTGTCCAAGTGCATAAGCACACAAGCAGATTGCACACAGGCTCGGATATGAAGGTTGCAAAGTGATTAAAATATCACTTTGCCGTGCCGTTCGGTTATAAAACCAATCGTCATCGCCTTTTTGAAAAAAATTGTCCAAGTGCAGCAGATTTAGAAAAGTGTTAGGCTCGGATATGAAGGTTGCAAAGTGATAAAAAAATCACTTTGCCATGTCGTTCGGTTATAAAACCAATCGTCATCGCCTTTTTTTGAAAATTTTTTGTCCAATGCGTGATTGCACACAAGTGCGGATCGATTGCACAATACCGATTGCAACCAAGTTAACAAGCAAGTACCAAAAGCAAAAGTAAGATTCCCAAACTGCAGGAAGTCACAAGTGAAACCTCCCATCTGTAGGATTGGTAGGTAGTCACAAGAAAGTCACAAGTCACAAGTGAATAGTCACAAGTGAAGAATCTCAATATATTCAGCCTCAAACATCACCAAGTTACAACATCACAAACTCACCATCATACAAACATCATCAAGTTATTTATACGGTGGCTATAATTTTAGTGAAACACAAGCTGCAAGTGAAAGCCGCAACTAACAAACCACAAAGAAACCTCAAATATCTCAGGCTGCACTCACCATCATACAAACATCATCAAGTTATTTATACGGTGGCTATAATTTTAGTGAAACACAAGCTGCAAGTGAAAGCCGCAACTAACAAACCACAAAGAAACCTCAAATATCTCAGGCTGCCGATATGTCTCAATCACCAGAGGTAACAATTTTACACATTAATAATAGAGATAACATTAGGCTCAGATTAAGTATCACATATTATCATATATGGCTGCAACATCAAAGGTTGCAAAATAAAAAAAAAATTTGCCGTCCATTCGGAAATGCCAAGCCAAAATCATATTTATCATATATGGCTGCAACATCAAAGGTTGCAAAATATTTTTTTTTTGCAGTCCATTCGGAAATGCCAAGCCAAAATCATATTATCATATGGCTGCAACATCAAAGGTTGCAAAATAATTTTTTTTTGGCAAAATCATCATTGCCTTATCTCAGTTTTTTTTTAAAAAAAAACAATTTTCAAATCAGCTTACAGTAACAAACTGCTTATCAAGCATATAAGCAGTTTGTTATATAAAATTGTAGCCACAGTATGAATAAAAACATAGCCACAGTATGAATAACCCCACCATAACGTAGTATTGGAGCGGGTCTAATCGAGCATGTGTGCAATGCGCTTGTGTGCAATAAGCGGTTTGCCAAGAAACCACACGAGCACGTGGTGGGGTAGGCCAGCGGTATTCATACCACTCAATGGTGGCGGATCAAGGTGTTAACCTACCCTTTTGCACCCACAAAACTCGTGCGGTTCAATAAGCACATAAGCACATGGTTATCATAAGCACATAGCGGTTTCCCAAGAAACCACACGAGCACGTGGGTGGGGTAGGCAGGCGGTATTCATACCACTCAATGGTGGCAGATCAAGGTGTTAACCTACCCGTTTGCACCCACACAACTCATGCAGTTTCACATAACATCACATAATCAGCCTCTCACATAAGCAGTTTGTAACTGCTTTTACCATAGGGTTTATTACAGATCCATTAAATTAAACCCACAACTTACCCAGAAATGATACAAACATCACAAACTCACCATCAAAGAACCCAGATATCCAAACCCTAAACAAAAAAAAAATTAGGCGTTATTTATTTTTATTACAGATCCATTAAATTAAACCCACAACTTACCCAGAAATGATACGAACATCACAAACTCACCATCAAAGTACCCACATTTACCAAACCCTAAAAAAAAATAGGCGTTTTTTTTTTTTTACAGATCCATTAAATTAAACCCACAACTTACCCAGAAATGATACGAACATCACAAACTCACCATCAAAGTACCCACATTTACCAAACCCTAAAAAAAATAAGATCCATTAAATTAAACCCACAACTTACCCAGAAATGATACGAACATCACAAACTCACCATCAAAGTACCCATATTTACCAAACCCTAAAAAAAAATAGGCGTTTTTTATTTTTTTTACAGATCCATTAAATTAAACCCACAATCTACCCATAAATGATACGAACATCACAAACTCACCATCAAAGTACCCAGATTTACGAAACCAAAAAAAAAGATAGGCGTTTTTATTTTTATCTGAGATCCATTAAATTAAACCCACAACTTACCCGAAATGATCTGAACATCACAAACTCACCATCAAAGTACCCAGATTTACCAAACCCTAAAAAAATAGGCGTTTTTATTTTTATACGGATCCATTAAATTAAACCCACAACCTACCCAGAAATGATACGAACATCACAAACTCACCATCAAAGTACCCAGATTTACCAAACCCTAAAAAAAAAATAGGCGTTTTTTATTTTTTTTACAAATCCATTAAATTAAACCCACAATCTACCCATAAATGATACGAACATCACAAACTCACCATCAAAGTACCCAGATTTACCCAAACATCACAAACTCAACATCACAAACTCAACATCACAAACTCACCATCAAAGAACCACAGTAGCAATATCACCACAACATAACCAACAATACCACGATCTAATATGTTTTTAGATCTAAATCTAAAAACTTTTAGAGAGATAGAGATAGTGAGAGAGAGAAACAGAGTTGAATGAATGAGATAGTGAGAGAGAGAGGACAAGATATCAACTCAGACAGAGAAAACGCGTACCACACTCAACGAACGCGTACACGGTTTAATAACCACACACGTATACTCTTTATAAAAGTATTATTATTAAAAGTATTAATAAAAGTTTATAAGAAAATGTGTATTAGAAATAAAAGTATTAATAAAAAATTTATATAATTATTAATAAAAATTTTATTATTGTGTATTAGTTTTAAAAGTTTGTATTAGATTTAAAAGTATTAATAAAATTGTGTATTAGTTTTAAAAGTATTAATAAAACTTTGTTAAAAAAATTATTTATAAAAGTATTAGTTTTATAAGAAAATGTTAAAAATGTAAAAAGTTGTATTTTTTATAAAAGTTTGTCAAAATGAAATTTATTAAAAATGTACAAATTTGTATTTTTTATAAAAGTTTTTTAAAAATGAAAGTTATAAAAGTTGTTGTGTTTTTTATTTTTCAGGCTTTCCGTTTTCACGAGGAAGTATCAGAGGATTGCCCATTTATCAGACAAGAGGTAAATATAGCCTCGGGGCTTTCCGTTATAAAAGTATTAAAAAAGTATTAGTTAAAAAAAAGTGTGTTATAAAATTTGTTATGTATTTTCAGGCTTTCCGTTCTCATGAGGAAATAACTGAGTGGGTGCAAAATATAGCCTCGGGGCTCGGTTTTGTCATTGTTAAAAAGAGAACCAAATCAGAAAATGGTCAGATGATGGAAATTAATTATATGTGTACAAAGAGCGGGATTTATGAATACAGCGGTAGTGGGAAACGGAAAACCAAAAAAAAAAAAAAAAGCAATTGTCCATTCAGATTAGTTGCGAAATATAGACCAACACAATATAATTGGATTTTGAGGGTGAAGTGTGATAGCCATAATCATGAGTTGCTAGAATCGTTGCATGGTGTGCCATATGCAATGCGATTAAAAGATGATGAGTTGAGTTTGGTCAAAGAATTGTCAGAGTATAGCGTACCACCACGTAATATACTTTCGACAATAAAGGGACGTAATCCGGATAACGTGTCTAGCGTTAGAACTATTTATAACGCACTTGATAAGTTCCGGAGAGCCAGAGTAGGTGATAGAACTCAAATTCAAGTCCTTTACTCGCATCTGACGGATTCAGGTTATGCATATTACCCGAGGGTGAATGAGCATAATGAGCTTGAGGAGCTATTTTTTGTTCACCCCACTTCGAATGCTCTATGGCGTACGTTCCCTGAAATCATGTTGATGGACTCCACGTACAATACCACCATGTTTAAATTGCCATTGTTGGAAATTGTTGGAGTAACTCCAACGAATAAAACATTTTCAATGGCGTACAACTTTATACACGGTGAAAAGGGGCATAATTTTCAATGGGTATTGCAACGCATAAAAGAGGTGATAGACGAAAGATACTACCCACGTGTTATTGTCACCGACAGAGATTTAGCGTTGGTTGGGGCATGTAGAGCAGAATTTCCTACCGCTCGCAAATTACTCTGTCGATGGCATATAGAGCAAAATTTGATGAAGTTTATGAGAAACAGATGCGGTGGGATAGATGAGTATGACTCCATTAAAAAGAGATGGGATCGGTTGGTTAAAGCTCCGACACGGCCCTTGTTCGAGCAACAGTATGAGCGCCTACGACAACGCTTGGTCAACCATGCGCGTAATAAATTGTTAATTATATATTTTTTTTATTATTCAATTAATAAGCACCGAATGACCTTTGATTAATTCATTGTTTTTTTCATCGATCACGAGTATCCGGATAATCGGTGCGAGATTACGGACACATGTTTGTCTCGTACATCACCGATGAATATCGCTCCTTGGCCGGACAACAACGTGTAGAGTTGAGGCTCACCACGCGTTGTTGAAATTATATTTAGGCGACACGGTCCAATTTAGACAGTTGTTGAGTGCAATCGATAAGATTGTATTTGCGCAAGAAAATTCGATAAAAGAGAGTTTAAATAGAAGCATCGGCGAGAAAATAAATGATTGTAATTTTCTACTATTTCAAGAATTGTGGTATAAAGTTTCTCACCATGCTTTCAAACTCATGCACAAAGAACTCCATCGGTCTATCACTGTAGAAGATTGTAGCCATAAGTTGTGTACAATTTACGGACTGCCATGCTTTCACGAGATGCAATACTATGTATATCATGGTAAGTAAATTTATAACTATCAAGTTGTTTTCCCATTAATATCAGTGATTTACGGGCGTCATTGTAATATACCACTTTTAATGATTTCAGGACGCCCCATTCCACTAGAAGAACTTAATATTTTTTGGAGAACCCTACATGTTCCGTGGCCTAATATCAATAGGCCACCGCCTGAAGATGGCTCTTCCAGTAATGATGATGATGATGATGATGATCATCATCATCATCATCATGATACTTCGTTTAGAGATGACATTCGACAATTCAGGAATGTTTTTACCAAAGCATCGTCGTTTGTCAAGAATAATATGCTAACGAAGTTGAGATCGATATACCAACCTGCATCTGATGACACACGGGAACCTGTTATTCAAAAAAATACCCGTGGACGTCCGAGCGCAAAGGACAAAATGGGCAAGGCTACACAAGTCCCGGACTTGAATGAAGTCCCGGACTTGAATGAAGTTCCAACCGTAAATCACCGAAGAAGCACCGCTACAAGATCTAGACAAGTCCCGAACTTCAACAAAGAACCTGCCCGACATAGTTCTTTCACGGGTCCTAGTGATTATCCAAAAATAAGACATAGGTTGTACGATGGAGATGCAGAAAGCGAATGTTTATGGGTGTGCTTCCAGTCCTTTGGCATCCATACATAATCAGTATATATAATGTGGTGGGTGACGGAAATTGTGGGTTTCGGTGCGTTGCCCATGATGTTTGGCAACAACAAGATTTGTGGCGCCAAGTAAGGCAGATGTTATTGCAACAGATGGACCTAAATTGGCAGGTTTACATGGGTTTGTGGTGGGAAGATGGTTTTAACGAACTTCGCCGTACAATAGACTGGTTCGGACAGGGAAATGCACCGCCTGGTCGCTACATGGACATGCCAAACACGGGTTGGTTATTGCGAGTATTTAGACGACCGTTGCACTTATATCTCTCGGGGTTGGAATACGTGTTTTCCGCTTATCGATGGTCCGACTTTCACAAAGAACCACCCTTGTGATAGCCCGTGTGGGGGACAAGTAGGTCATTACATTGTTCGACGCTGAGCGAAGATTCTCCACTTCCGCATCTCCACCCACAATGGAGGAGGCACAGATCCGTCGCATCCCGGTGGGAATCATTATATAGGGATCGACTAACATAGTGTGAATGATTCATGTTGTAAATAATTATAAACATAGTGATGACATCGATTTATGTTGTAAATAATTGATTAATGATTTATGTTGTAAACATAGTGATTGATTCCGATTTATGTTGTAAATGATTGATTCTCGTTTATATTTAAATTAATAATAACATTGTAAATGATACATGTTTTTCGTTGTAAATGATTGATTCTTGATTTATGCAAATTCTTTTGTCGGTGGCCAAGGAAATCCTTTCGGTGTCGATGTAATAGAGGATTTATTATAGAACGGAAATCCACGAAATCCTTTCCGCCGACCAGATTATGCATGTCCTCTTTCGGTGGTAAATAATCATACGTTTGCTTAGGGGTCTTATGTAAATAATTTGTTTGTTAAAAATACGTTTCTTATTATTTTCGAACATGTAATGACCGGTACAAATGACTATGGGTGTCGATACTTGATTGGAAAGATGAATTTGAAAGACGGTACTTAAGTCGAGCCTCATCTTCAACGCAATTGCTCAAATGCGTTGCTAAAGATAATGAGATCAAGTTGTTGAAGACAAAAATAAAGACGTTGGAGATGGAGTTAGAATTGGCAAGGAATCCTGAGAATCACGCTTGTCAGTCGGGTGCAAGGCTCCATGATCTTTTAAACGAGATGAATAATCTTCATATGTAGTAGATGTTGGTGTATTTAAATAATATGTTAACGCTGACGTTTAATTTAGTAATAAAAGTTGTTGTTGCAGTTATTTAATGTGGTAATATTTAGCGTGCTATTATACAAACTAAATAATTATACATGTACAATACATTATTATACACACACTCATTATTATACACACACTTATTATATACATTATTATACACACACTTATTATATACATTATTATACACTCACATATTATACACACACTTATTTCTATTAAAAAAAAAAAAGTGTCAAAGGACAAGACAAGGGGACAAGAGTACTATTTGTGTCATAGCTATGTCATAGCTAGGGGTGAAACTTAATGCCGGCCGTGAAAAGCTCGGGATCGGATCGGTAAAAGCTCGAACGAGCCGAGCCTAAACGAGCTCGAGCCCAGAGCTCGAGCCCAAGTTGGGCTCATTTAATAATCGAGCTCGAGCCCGAGCTCTATATAAAAGGCTCGTTTAGGCTCGCGAGCCTAAACGAGCCCTAGAAAATATCGTATATATATTTTCTATCGTATAACCGTGTTAACGAGCTCGAGCCTTGTGTTAACGAGTCGAGCTTTGTGTTAACGAGCCGAGCTCGAGCTTGTGAAAAATTTCACGAGCCGAGCTCGAGCTCAAAAATGAGGTTCGAACGAGCTCGAGCTCGAGCTCGAGCTTTTATATATAAACGAGCCGAGCTCGAAGTTTAAACGAGCTCGAGCTCGGCTCGGCTTGCTTTCACCCCTAGTCATAGCCACCGCTGAAATAAAAGGCCAAGTTATTCATACGGTGGCTACTATTTTATTCATCTGGTGGCTACTTTTTGTTTTTTTTTTTTTTTTATAATTTTGTTTATATCAAAAGCTATAAACGCGAAAACGGGAATCAGAATATAAAGTTTAATAAATAAACGCTTAAAACTGCTGTGAATACGAACAAACGATAAAAAATCATATATATCTTGAAAAAAGTGTGACAAAAGAATATTCCACTAAAATAGGCGGTCTACGGGAATAGCCCGTATGAATAGTGTATCCCAAATAAAAACATAGCCACCCGTATGAATAACTTGAGCCTATTATTAATGTTGAAAAACCGTAGTCAAAAAGAGCTAGTAAAAGTGGGTGGACAGGTGTAGTGGGGTTATTACATCATGGGCCTTTGGCTTTCTTTCAACTTTTTTTTCTGCAACCTTTTTATTTGACAATTTGCTTTGGTTACTTTTGGGTAAAGTCGACCACCCCCATTCTTTCTTTTTACTGTAGCTTTTACACCCCAACATTATTGTTACTTTATTTTTTGTATACCAAGTGCAAAACGTTTTTGGGCAAATGCTGATTATCAAAAACTCGGAACGTGAAGCGTGTGCATTGGAATTGTTTCAAGCGTGCAAAAGTAAACATTTTCAGTCGAATCATTTGTTCTAGTGTTAGTTCTTCTCTAGAGTCTACGACGGACATGAGTAAACTGAAATGTCAAATATAGTAAAAACATTCAGCATAGTTGCATGGAAAGCCAACGAATTCTAACCGGATTACTATTTGAAACCCTTAATTTTGAGTAGTAGACTAGTATAGACGTATAGTAGTGATCAACAGTCTACTGAAGTCTAAGCCAGACTAGCTAGCCCTTTAACTATTGGACAATCCCACAAAACTGTTGACATGCTTTTGATCTTGTAATGTGCTAAAAGTACCTAACTTAGAGGATGCGTACGTATAGGGTATTCACTAGCTACGGTGGTTTCATCACTTCGCCAACTTTTGGTTCTAACTTTGCGTACAATTTAGACCATAATTTATATAGTAGTACTTTTACATGATCATTTATTTACTTGAATTATATATATTCAAAACTAATAAATCCTCCTATTAATATTGCCTAATACGTCGTTCAAAAAAATATAAAAAAAAAAGCCCACCTATTCCCACGTATGTATATATAATGTTGCCTAATACGTCGTTCAAAAAAAAATCTTTCTCTTCATGTTATCGAATCATTTTTCAAGCGTTCCAATCAGGAGTGTCATAAAAGCCGATCCGAACCCGAACCCGAATATGGCTTTTCGGGTCGGGTTAGTTAGGTCCAAATTTATATTTGGGTCAACCCGAATTGACCCGACCTGAGTGACCCAAGTTCCAATTGCATAAGTAGAATGATAAGTGAAGTATTTTTTTTTTGATCATTTGCATATATATCCCTCCAAAGATGCAAAATTGCATATATATCTTTTGTGTGCATAAAAACCATTGTAGTATATGCATTAAAAACTTGTAAGAAGGATATATATGAAATTATTCACCTTTGGAGGGATATAAATGCAATTCCCCCTTTTTTTAAATATAGTAGTTCCTCGATAACTTTAAGGGGAAATGATGACTATATTACAATGTAAGCAATTGCTTACATTTCCTTTGAAAAAAGGGGAGAAACAGGGGAAAACATGTATTAAGGACTTACTGCAGGGACTGAAATATAAATTCTTTAAAATTTTTACAAATGAAATGCAGGCAATTGCCTACATTGTAATGTAAGCATCATTTCCCCTAACTTTAAATACCCAAACTCTACTTGAACTTTACTAAATAACTTTATTAAAAAATTTATATCATATTATGCAATTATATATACACCACAAATTTATCTAACATGTCCTAAGCAAGACCTGAACCTATAACAATTTGGTTGGAGAGCTTCCACAACATGAGGTACCATTGAGACCAGTGGCGGAACTTGGCCATTTATTTTGGGGGGGCCGAATTTATTTTGGGAGGGCCGAATCGGAGATTTATTTATAACCTCAACTAAATTACCCCTAAAACCTACAATATTTACATTAGGTGTCGTATATTTTGGGGGGGCCGGGACCCTCCCATGCCCTCATTAAGGTCCGCCCCTGATTGAGACACAAACACGTTGGTATTATAGATTGAGCCATCAACTATTTTCTTCATAGTCTTTTCGGCTCAGTCCAACAAGAGCGGCCCTTTTCATCTGGTACAAAAATGACACTTACTGGTTTCCCACATGGTATTCTAAAAGTATGGAGTCAAGACCCAAATCTGATCGTAGTTCACAAGCAGAAACACTAAAAACAATAACTGGATTACTAGAATAAGCTCGCTAGTATTAATCAGAAAAGTACTTGCTTACAAAAACTGATATTGAATACATTAATAACAAACCACAGCTCGGTTTGTATATATAGGTGTTAGAATTTGCTTTCTAATCCTACTACAATTCTAATAAAGCAAGATAGTCCTTAACAAATAAGGAGTCCTAATTAGACTAGAATTGTAAACTTCCATATGCTTGGAAACTGCTTTTGTTGTCCATAGGCTCGGTCGACTTTATCCCAACATTCACCCCCAATTTCGACTCGAGATGGGAGGTCTTCAACTCAGAGTAACTCTTGCATTTCCTTGAACTTAATCCTTGAGAGCTTTCGTGAGAATATCAAGACGTTGCAAATCACCTCTTACAAACTCAACTTGTACTTGGCCTCTTTCAACACATTCTCGGATAAAATGATAACGTGTGTTTATATGCTTGCTTCTCCCGTGAAAGACCGGATTTTCATAAGTGTAATAGCCGATTTGTTGTCAACAAATAAGACCACCACTCTTTCTTCCATTCCGATTATTTCACTCAACAATCCACGTAACCATATCCTTGACACGGCCGAGGTTGCAACCATGAACTCGGCTTCACAAGACGATAGAGCCACCGTGTTTTGCTTTTGTGAGCACCAAGTGATAGGTGATTTACCTAGATAAAATACATGCCCGGTTGTGCTTGACCATCATCTTGGTCCATAGCAAAACTACTATCACTAAACCCACTAACTCCTTGGTTTCTCTTGGTTGTATCGTATTCCAAAATTTAAACTACCTTGAATATACCTTAGTATTTGTTTCACACTGCCATATGTGATTCTTTTGGTTCTTGCATGTAACGACTAACCAAACCAACCGAATAAGATAAATCGGTCGAGTGTGTAGTAAATACCTTAGACAACCAACTCGTCGCCTATATAATGTTGCATCAACGGATTTCCTTCCTTGTCCATGCTTAACTTCATTCCGTGTTCTAATGGACATTGAGTAGAATTTGCTTCATGCATCCCAAAGATCTTTCAAGATCTTCTTTGCATAGCTTTCTTGACTTATTGAGATACTCGAATCCTCTTGCTTTACTTCAATGCCAAGATAATAGCTTAACTTTCCCAAGTCACTCATATCGAACCTTTCTTGCATTTGTCTCTTAAATTCACCAATTTCGATAAGCTTCGAACCGGTTACTAAGAGATCATCTACATAGACCGCAATAATCAAGATTGACTTGTTTGTCTTCTTCACATACACCGCTTGTTCGTGTTGGCATCTTTTGAAAGACATTTGCTTGAGTTCTCTATCAAGTTTTGTATTTCACGCCTTGGTGCTTGTTTAAGTCCATAAGCGCCTTTTTCAACTTGTAGATCTTCCTTTCTTCTCCTTTCTTCACGAACCCCTCCGGTTGTGTAACAAACACTTGCTCTTTTAGTTCTCCATGTAAAAAGTCGACTTTACATCCGATGATGTAGCTCCCATGCTTTTGCGCCAATGAGATCAATAAACGCACTGTTTCAATCCGGTACTACGGCGCAAAAACTTCGTCATAGTCAATTCCTTCCTTTTGAGCATAACCCTTTGCTACTAACCGAGCTTTAAATTTATTAACTGAACCATCCGGATTTCTCTTAATTTTGAACACCCACTTTAGTCCAATAGGATTAACATTACCCGGAGCTTCAACTAATTCCCATGAATCATTCTTCTCGATAGACTCAATCTCTTGTTTCATAGCAACCATCCACTTGCTTGAGACTTTTGCTTCTTGGAACGTTCTTGGTTCATCATCTTCAATCAATAGTAGATTTTGATCTTCATTAGCAACTGAGGTTCTTGAACTAGACCCCATAATAAAGTCATTAAATCTAGTTGGCTTAGTTGAAACCCTTGAAGAACGCCTCATAATTGGTTGAGTTTCGTCACAAGATTAGGGTCATTCCCTACCGAATTGAACTTGTGTTCGGTATTGACCGGTTGATCAAAATCATGATGATTTTCACCTCTTGATCTTACGCCTCAACTTCATCGGTCACACTGGGTTAACAAATCCACAACCCGTATCAATAGAACCGTGCCATTCTATGACAAACATACGGGTTTAGCTCGTGATTCGCCAAAGAACATACTTCCAGCCAAGTTCCTCATTAAACTCCGCATCACGACATACCACTATCTTCTTTAGTTTTGGATTGAACAATGAAAACCTTTTGTACCGGCTCGTTCCGATGTAAATAAGTCGTGTTGACTGTCGTCTAACCTCAGAATATGGCCTTGTTCCCGCTGCATAAGCACACATCCAAATACCCGCAAACCTCCAAGTTAGGCTTTTTTCCTTTGAAAGCCTCGTATGGAGTTTGATTAACTAGAGCTCGAGTTGAAACTCTATTAATCAAGAATGTAGCGTGTCTAACTCCTTCACCCACATGTAGTTTGGTACGTCCGTGCTTTCAAGATGCTTCTAGTCATTCCATAAGAGTCTGGTTTCGCCTTTCCACGACTCCATTTTGTTGCGGTGTGTAGGAGCGGTTAGGTGTCTTGTTATACCCTCGTTTTCACAAAAGTTGGTAAATTCTTTTGAAGTGAACTCACCTCCTCATCGGTCCTTGGGTTATAATCTTGCTTCCGACTTCTTCTCAACTAAAGCTTTGAACTTTTGAAGTATTCAAATGCCTCACCTTTTTCCTTCAAGGTAAAAGTCCACATAAATCGTGAAGTCATCAATAAGAACAAATATGTACTGTTTCGTGCTATGGATGGTGGAGAAATTGGTCCACATAGGTCGGCATGTATAAGTTGAAGAGAATGTGTTGCCTTAAATTTACCGCTTTAGGAAACGACTTCTTGGTTTGTTTTCCTACCAAACAAGATTCACACAACTTGTTCTCTTGATGAATTATTGGCAACTTTTCAACCATGCCCTTCCTTGCCATTAATTCCATCGTCTCGAAATTAATGTGACCCATCCTAGCATGCCATAACCAAGCATCATCTTCCATCTTTGCTTTGAGACACACCGGACTTCCAACTTGGAGCTTAATCTTGTAAAGTCTATTACTTGTTCTAGGAACCTTCATCAAGCTTGCCATCCGAGTCACGCATAGTAAGAAGGTTACCTTTCATACGAATGTCACATCCGCCTTCGGTAGCTTGCCCAAGACTAATTATGTTGCTTTTAGCTCGGGTGGGTAATAGACTCGATGATTAACCGTTGCTCTCCGCTTTCCTTCAATGATTATCGAACCCTTTCCTTTATCTCGATGTAGGAGTTATCACCAAACTTCACTCTGCCGAGATATTCTCATTCAACTCGAAAAGTATTCTCGGATCCCGTCATGTGATTACTTGCTCCATTATCCAAATACCAAGTGTCTTCCTCGCTTGGCTTAGTATTCAATTGGTTTGGGATAATCTTTTCTTCATTCAAGAAAACTACTTTGAACGCTTTTCATCATAAAAGTGTTGGGTCATCATCATCCTCCGTTTTCAAAAGGTTTGATTCATGCTTTTGCTTCGCTCACGTCGCTCAGGCGCTTAGAAGCAAAGTGACCATATTCATCACATCCAAGCATTGAATCTTTGAAAGGTCTCGACTTTTGTTCTTCTTTTGATCCGTCTTGCTCCCGGAGTTGTTTTGGTTTCCACGGTTGTGGTTATTAGCTTGACCACTACCACGAGATTTGTTTTGAGAAGAAAAGTTTTGACCTTTACCGTTGCCACCGAAGAATTCCTTCCTCGACCTTTCTTATCATATCTTTCATTCTTCCGAACATCAACTTGCCTTGATCTTGATAGTGGTGTCAACACCTTCATTCTTCCTTCAAAAGCTTTCAACCTTCCAATTGCTTTGAAAGACATAGTATTCAAGTCAAGAAATTGTTCTATTGAGGCAACGATTGCAACATACCTATCCGGAACGGATGCAAGTAGCTTCTTAACAAGTTTCTTGTCTTCATAAATTGTTCCCAAGCTATTGACTTGTTACAATTTTGCCCAACCTAGCCATAAAGTCATCGATTGATTCGTTGACTTTCATCTTTAAAGATTCGAATTCCGTCTCCAAGGTTTGCAACCTTGCGCCTCGAACCGATCAACACCCACATACCGGTCTTCAAAGCTCCCGCAGTTTCTTTGGGTGTGTTGAATTGTGAAACTTGAAAACAAGTTCTTCGAATCGCTGGAAAAGTAACGCAATCGCCATGTGATCTTGCTTAGCAACAACTTGTGTTCCTTCCCCGGTTCCGTGCATCGAGTATTCCATGGACTCGGAATACGCTTTAACTCTTATTGCCCATATGTTATAGTTCGTGCTTGTTAACATTGGACATTGAAGAGTTGTTTTAGAATGTTCAATTGGTGGTTGACTCGACTCGCCTTGCACCATCCTTCTTGAACGCCTTTTGTAAGTTACCGGTGTAGTTGGATTGTCTTCCAGCCCTAGAACACGCTTGTTTTACTTCTTGCCTAAGTAAACCAAGTTAAAGTTTGAAATTTTATCGACTTCTTGGAAACCCTTTAGTCGACTTTCTTGGAAACCTTCTGTGATAGTCTTTGCTTGAACCTTGCTGTGATCGACTTTGGTTAAACCTTGCTGTGATCGACTTTGGTTAAACCTTACTGTGATCGACTTAGGTTAAACCTTGCTGTGATCGACTTTGGTTAGACCTTGCTGTGATCGACTTTGGTTAAACCTTGCTGTGATCGACTTAGCTCAAACCTAGCTCTTGATACCAATTCAAGACCCAAATCTGATCGTAGTTCACAAGCGAAACACTAAAACAATAACTGGATTACTAGAATAAGCTCGCTAGTATTAATCGAAAAGTACTTGCTTACAAAACCGATATTGAATACATTAATAACAAACCACACTCGGTTTGTATATATAGGTGTTAAATTTGCTTTTAATCCTACTACAATTTAATAAAGCAAGATAGTCCTTAACAAATAAGGAGTCCTAATTAGACTAGAATTGTAAACTTCCATATGCTTGAAACTGTTTTGACTGTCCATAGGCTCGGTCAGACTTTATCCCAACATGGAGTTCTACCATTTACCAGCCGAATGGGACTTAATTCATACAACAACGGATGTTTAAAATTTGGGTGGATGTTTATATACAAGCCATATATTACTGAACAAATGAACTTACATGAGCTTCTATATCTAAACTGAAAAATTATCAATCATGTGTTGTATGACATCAGCGCCATCAGAATTCATCCACGGATTATTTACCTGGGTCCATAAATAAAAAAAAGTAAGATTCAGGCATAATGTAGTAGCAGATTAGCAGTAGCAGCATCATGTTGCAGTGCTTTTGCATAAACAGAAGAAACATTTTTGGGACCTAATACTTTGTTGTTCATCAGATGTGGTTATCTTTTACTATATGTAATAAAGTTATAGTGCATCTCTTAAGATCAAACTATCTCAAGTAAAACTAGAGTGTTTGACCTCAAATCCAGTTGCTCGTATCTTTGTAAAGGCGGCTCTATTTTTCTTTTTTGTTATGTTGTATTACTAAGTTCAATCCTACAAACACTGTTAGAACATCCACAGAGATCGAAAAAATGAGTGTTTTTTCATTTTCTATCTTATGTAGCGACAGTCACCATGATATGGGAATTGGGATTATTGAGAAAGAGTAATTGAAGTATTACTTTTAACCAATTAGGAACATTTTGTTTTTATGTCAAATTAATAATTATCATATTCATGATATTAGAAACGTATG
The DNA here is from genome assembly GCA_022545495.1 of Chrysanthemum lavandulifolium. Taxonomy (NCBI): domain Eukaryota; kingdom Viridiplantae; phylum Streptophyta; class Magnoliopsida; order Asterales; family Asteraceae; genus Chrysanthemum; species Chrysanthemum lavandulifolium. The sequence continues at coordinate 110,225,223 of CM040244.1, forward strand.
CAACTTATTGGAATGTTGTATGGGCTGCCTCATACTTGCCTGGATTGTGTTGTGTGCAAGGTATCTTTGTCTACTTCCTTTAAAGCTGACATCAACCCGTTCCCAGCTTAATTTATTCAGGCCTCTGATCATCGTCTCTACAATTCAAACAAATAGGTAGATTCAGAATAATTACAAGTTTAGAACGTATGACGTCAATATCTTTTATTTATACATACATTAAAAAGGTATAGACAAAGCCTTTAGCGTTTTAGGATCAAAAGAACAGTTCAGGAGAAACTTGTAAATTCAGGTTGGGTTGACTAGCAAATAATTTTATTTGGCATTAACAAAAGAATTTTCTCATGCATTTAAATTTGATTACAAAGTGGGTTATAGGAGGTTGTGTGCATTTGGTATACAATGTGGGGGACTTGAGCCGTGGTTCCATATTGATAGATTGATCATATCGAATTAAAACCATATTGTGCAATTATTGGTAGCCGAAAAGAGAGGCCTAAAATGTATAACTGCTACAGCATAAACACAAACCGAATCCCATACCCGCCATCCTCGCAAGCTGTACGAGTCCCAACCACTATATTTCAAGAAGCACCACTTATACCATGTCTAAAACCCAGACCGAATAATTAGATCAGCCAAATAACGAGATGTGGCAATTTCGAATCATTTATTGGTACATGGGTCAATTTTAGGTTATATTTTTCTAACAGGTCAAATGCATTATGTTATATGTAAATTTAATACATGTCAAACGTCAACCTGATGATATCTAAAGAATTTTATTAAGACCAAACCCACCCATAGTAAAAAGTGCTTGTGTATGGGCCCAACCCAGCATGTAGTAAAAAGATACCCATTTTGACATGTTACACAACCAAGCATTATGCCAGCTCTACCAATAACCAATAAAACAACTAAACCCATGTTGACCCAGTAATTCAATTAAAAAATAGAATAATTTAGTGGTATACCTTCCATGGTCGCAGTCCTAGTCTTGTGACCATTGGCTTGTTGGTCCATAGGGCCCTCTTGTTTACTAGTATTTGCTGCAACTTCCTTCAGAATATGAGGATATCTAGCACTTCTTGCAAGATTCTTACGCTAAAAACCAAAAATTTAGTTAGATAGTCTGCAAATGTTATGCTATAGGTGGAAAGATGTGTGGGTCTGGTGACAGATGTAGCCGTTTATTTTCAGTACAGGTCAAAACAATATTATTACAATAATAACATAAGCATTTGAACAAAACTATTACTAGGTTTTAAGTATCATAACACTAGAGTTTCGGCAACTTATAACCGGTTTGACCTGTTCAAACCAATTGCCTCCTACTTTTGGCTAATTTTTTTTAGTTTGAATTATTTGATATAGAGCAAAACCCAAATCAAATCGCTCATAAATGGGTTGAAATTTCTCTCTTATACTATCGAATACTGGTGCAGTACTATTTTACCTTAGGCAGCTCACTTCGACGCCGAATTGATGATGTGCTCCATCCCACTAGATCTGTGTACAGTGTTGAGTTAAGAAAAAGGGTATGCATTATTAAATTCTAAATCAACATAAGCTTAAGAGTTTTAAAATAAATTGATTCATCAGCTTTTTTCTTCTCTTCTTTAATCGCCTAAACCTATGTGTCACCTAAAGATTATAAACGTCCAGTAAATATAGGATACGGTCAGAAAGCACATTTGCATAAACAACTCGGCGCTTGAAGGACTGCAGAGCAGATCTACAAAATCAAAAAAAAAAAAAAAAAAAAAAAAAAAAAAAAAAAAGCAAATATGAAATATAGACGAAGTAATAATGTAAAATAATTTAAGCAAAGTTATCCTGGAAGACTTACATGAACTTTAGGTCTTCAGAATCATTAGCCATCTGAACCAACAAAGGAGGTTGTCCATTAACCTTATCTTTTAAATACACATGTCTCCCTGTTCTTTTAATTATAACTGATGTATAAAACCCTAGTCTTTCAAGGCTTCTAACTCCACAAAACATTGGGACCTAAATAAGCAAAATTTTCAAAACAAGATTTTTAATCGAAATTTATAGTTAAAAGTTATCAACGAAATATACGAAGTTTAAGTTACCTGTCTATGTCCTCTCGAACCAAGGTGTGGAGATGCAATAGTGATAAAGTTGATAGGCTCTAATCCAGCAATTTTCCCATTAGTGATATATTCTGAACATAGATCATTAGATGCCACCGATTTTACATCTCCATTTTGTTGACATGCTTGATTTGTGTAATCTTGTGTGTAAAGCTTAGCAACAGCATATCTTGCTATTAAGCCACCAAGTGAGTGACCTATAAAAGAGATCTTCTGAAGATTGGGATATCGTTGTATCACAGATATCACCTGCAAAACCAGCACTTGAGCTTGATCTTGAGATTCAAGAATGTATGGATATGCTAAAGAAGGTTATCCAGAAATATCTGTAAGTTCATGATGAGACGTTTTGAATCAAAACAAGGAACATTGAAGAAAGATACCAACCTCATCTGCTAATCGGCTTCCCATCACGTCAACACCATCAAGTGTAGCCAATGCAGAGTTACATTTGCTACCTATATTCACCAAATTGATCCAGAACATATGATTAGCAAGGAAAATAAAAACTAGGATAAAATATTCAAGCACAGCTGAGAAGGGGTGCGAGCCTGGCAAACAAGCTTACAAATAACGGCCAAAATACCAAGCGGTGAGAAGTTACAAAGTCTACAAGTAGCACATGTAACGGTATCAATGGGCCATACGATAGGACAAGCAACCTACTCTGGCTCGTCATCGAGCCCATATTCCTTCATTTGGGGCTGCGGATTCAAGGTTTCACAAAATTCTAAGATTTTCGGGTTTCAATTTGTGTCACATACATCGTGGAATTTTTTCAATTATGGGGTGTCTTAGTTGTTAATTAGAACTGTGAAATTATGGCGAGACCTGCCAGAATTACACTGGTCCTTCACAAGGACTTTTCTTGTAAGTTGAAAAAATTTAAGGATTTGCATTCACAATGTTTGTTTCTGTTATGCGCTAATCTATTAATTGCATGATGATACTATTGAAACAGATTATAACTCTAAAGCTCTAAGCCAAATAAGTAGACAAACAAGTTTGGTAATTGTTGGTTCCTGACACAGATTAGAAACAATCTTGTTAAAATAGATGCTAAGGAATACCTCAGACTATGCAGCCGCAAGCACATTTTATGGTTAAAGGCAATAAGTGGCATATCCTTTTGTTTTTAGTCATATGAACAAATGAGATTTAGCAGACTTTCAAAACTTACATTAAGTTGATCCAATTTAACATATGGGTTTTTTGGTCTGCTATACTGAAAACAGATTCTTATATGCATCTTTCCACTATTCCCTCAATTATCTAAGCCATGTACAGACCGAAGAAGAAACTATATAACCTTCACCGCAAAATCTAAGAGAGAAAATAACAAATATTACTTCTGCGGAAGATATGAGAACTGATAGAAATGCTTACAGTGCACAATGAGATCATTGGGAAACTCTTTTAAAAACTGTTTCGCACAAAATCTCCAATTTTTAGGACTGCAACAAAGTAACATGCAAGGTTACAATTGTTAGGATTCACATGATCGTAATAAAACATAACAGTGACAGAATAGTTAAGTTTTAAACAATGTTTCCAGAGATCCATCTTCAGAAAAAAATGACCGCAAAGCAAATTTGTGTGTGCAATTCTCTTATATGTGCCAGTCCCTTTACATTACGCTTTCTTATTCCCACAAATATGACTCAAGAAGCTTCACACAAAAACTATCCTTTTTGTCAGACATCAACTTGTATTAGTGGAGTGTTTGGGATTGCTTATTAAACTGCTTATACACTTATTTTTTTAACAGATAAACAGTTTTAGACAACGTTGTGATACCATGTCCACACAACTCAATTGATTAGTAAATTAAGCTCTTTTGAATAAGTAACTTGAAAATGTTAACTCTCATAGGGTGTTTGGGATAGCTCATTTTTGAGAAAATAAGTACAAGTGTTAGGATAATATTGACCTTTTAAAGTGCTTATTTGAAATGAAATTAATATTGACCTTTTAACCCACCCAAAAACCCTTGGAAGAGATATGCAGCCCTCTAACTTTCATCTATCTACTCATCAAGGTATACTTACAAACAGAGTACAAGATAAGCAGATTCAAACACTAATTCGTGTTGCTTATTTTTAAGCTAGCTTCTGCTCATTAGCATAAGCATAAAGAGGACAAATAATGAAATCCAAGGTGTCTGTGTTACTTTTTCTGCTTTAATTGCTTATTTTTAAGCAGAAGAAGTACTTAAAATCCTATATAAAAAAATCCTTAGCTCATAAAATGAAAAAAAACAAAAAAAACCTGCCAATTAAGCCATTGACCATGACAACAAGATGAGTGGGATGTTTATGATTCAAAGCCGATTCCATATCAACATTGCCATGATTGTCAACTTCTTCAACCGTTGGATACCCATAATCCAATGATCTAAAACACCTCAAAATATTATTCTTCTTTCTAACATTTGATAATTTCACACCACCGTTTTCTTTTTCTTCCATTTGATTGCAACAATAATAATTATTGTAATGTGATTGAATATATGTAGTTAGTTACTTGTGGGGTCCACTGGAGCTGAGTTTGTTTGACTTATGTAATGAAATCTTTCTTTGTCGGGGTTTTGGCGCCGCCGTTGGACTGTTGGGGAACTGGCTGTTTGACATGTCAAATGATTTTTTCTAGTAAATTGGTTTCTAGATGGGTTGGATAATTATTTGTAAGAAAATCTACATTCTTGTATCGTGTTAGAAAAGTATGTAAATAAGACTGGGTATGAGGTGTCTCGGATTAAAAAAAATGTTAATAATGCTTTGAAAAATCAAGTGTTGCAAAAAAAAGTTATTAATCATCGCCTAGCGTTATTGAACTTCAACCTTTTTTATTTGTGCAAGTCCTCCATATCATCATCGGATTCTGCATTGGCCATGAAGCTCTGTTCCTTGTCTGTAAGAGTTCCACCAACTTCATCTTTAAGAGCCAAGAGTAAAGCCTCCTTGTGATAAGAACTTCCTCTGGTTCTTGGTTTTGGACATGCATTAGTCAGATGACCTTTTCATTGCAGTTATAGCATCGAAGACCCGTATTCCCATTCTGAACATTCACTTGCACAACAATCGAACCCTTTGCTGAGGAGCAGCCATGTTGTTCCTTCCAGAAGCATTATAACCAACTCCACTACCCATGTAGCTACCATTTCCCATCAGACGTCCATTTTTTCTGTTATGAACTTCAACCCTTCCATTCTGTACAACAGCTTGATTTGATGATGTACGGAGACGATTGTTGGATTTGTTTGCAAATCTCCCGAAGGCACGAGCAATTAGTGCAAATCCTTGATTCAACGTGTTGAATGCTTCTTCATCATCATTCTGTGTTTCACTGTAAAGAGCTGAATCTGAATTGTTTTTGAAAGGAACCTGTTGAGTATCATTTGATTGCTGTGTGGGATCATATGGAGTGATTTAAGCAGATGGTGTCTGTTGAGGGTAAGTGAGGGCTTTTTTCCGCTGTGGAAATTGAGGAAATTATGGTGCAAAAGACTGAGCAATCAAAGCAAGTGAATTAGCATTAGGTAAAGGTGCATAGATTCCACGGAGAGCTCGATCTTTGTCCACTTCCTTCTGATGGTGCTTCAGATAATCATACAACAACCCGTATTTTTTGCATTATGAAGGTTCTTAGCTTGACGGATGAACGTGACATACTCCTCCCAATCCAGACCAAGACAACTCAGAAACTTTGTGTTGATTGCAATTCTTTGCAAAATTATGTTGTGTCTGTCCAAATCATTGATGATATTTGTGAACCGATGATAGTATGACTCTAATGACTCCGCTAGATCAATCATGAACATTTCATAAGCTAGGTACAGTTGTGATTCCATGTCTTCCTGATTGAGTTCAGTGCCTTCCATTAAGAGGTGAACATGTTCCCACATGTCTTTTGCAGTTTTCTGAGCATCAACACTGCGAAGAACCTGATTGGGTAATCCCAGAAGAATAAATTCCATTGCGAGCTCATCAGCTTCTTGGTGAAGAATTTGTTCTGCAGTGAGTTGAGACTCAAGAATAGTGGTGGTAATGTCAGCTCTTGGTGGATTAGCCGTTGGATCACCAGGAATTGTCACAGTAGGCATTTGAAAAGGACCTTCATGAATGACTTTCTTCAAATATTTTCCATGAGGTTTCTTAAGATCGCAGAACCTAAAGAACCAACTGACCCATTGAACATAGTTTCCGGGAGTGAGCATTGGAGGTCTATCAAGAGATCCAGCTTCATGAATGGATTGTTGGCTGCTGATAGCCTCACACATCTTTGCAAACCAATAAGGTTCCTTCTGTGTCTCAGTTGATGTATGCATAACATATTGAGGTGGAAAGGGATATTGAAAGTAGTTTGCAAATTGTGGTTGTTGTGGAGGGAGTTGTTGAGGGAATTGTTGTGGTCGTGGTTGTGCATATTAATGTGGTAGATAAACTTGTTGTTGTGGTTGTTGTGGGAATTGTTGTTGAGGATATTGTTGTTGCTGTTGAGGATATTGGTGAGGAAAGTAGTTAGAATATGGTGGTTGAGACATCTTGAAGCTTGTGTTGATGATGGATCTTTGTAGATGATTGAAACGTGATTTGTTGTTGAAAATTTTCTTATTCGTAAACCTTCTTAGTCGTAAAGTTGATGCAGCTTACTCGTAAACTCTTTAGTCGTAAACCTCCTCTTATTCATAAGATGATATTACTCGTAAACTTTGTGGCTTATACGTAACCTTAGTCGTAAAATCAAAGCTTATTAGTAAAGAACCTTATTTGTAAGATATAATCTTAGTCGTAAAGTCTTTACGCGTAAGGATTGACCTTATTCGTAAGAATAGGTAAAAGACCAAAATCTTTCAAAATTGTCCAAGTAAGAAAGATATCCACAAGTCGAAGTGTTTCACAAGCTTATCCGAGCAAGGAAACACTGAGTCACAAATAACTTTGAAGATTCCTTATTCATAAGATTCCTTATTTGTAAACTCTTGCTTGTTCGTAAAGCTTAGTCGTAAGATTAGGGTATTATTATTCGTAAGAAAAGGGTTTAAGTTACTCATAAGAATAGGGTTTAAGCTTATTCGTAAACTCACCAGAAATGACCAAAACGACTTTTTAAGCTCTAAAACGCGTTGTACACTCGATTCTTTTTATGAAACAACTTTAATAACACTTAAATAGCAAGAAAGTTTTGAACTTTATCAACCAAAGTGAAATTTTTGCTTATTCGTAAAATGTGATGAATAACAAGAAACGAGTGAAAAACGAGTAGAAACACGTAAAGTTCCAAACTTTTTTTTGCCAAAACTAAGATTCTAAACACTATAGTAACCTTAAAACTTTCCAAGCTTCAAGATTGGAGTGCAAAAATCAAAGTTTACGCGTAAGAAATGGTGATGTACGAGAGAAACTTACGTATAACCAAACAAACTTCAACAAAAACGTTTCAAACAACTAAATGGCGATTGATACCACTGTTAGGTCACCATAATGTGATCACACAAGTATGCTAAGATGTAAATAGAAAAAGATGAAGGAAGGAGATGGCGGATTCTTCACACACATAATATTAAGAAACGTTTATGCATAAATGAGAAGAACCAGCACCCTCCTAAGAGGGTTTACGTAGTATCTATAGGCAAGGGAGCTATGGTAACACTTCTAGTCCCTTCCCTTATTCGTTTGGGCCTAAGAATAAGCTAATGAGCTTACTACATAAGCCTTGCACTTAATACAAACATATATAAGCCTAATTAGCAACCTATTACAATATTAATGACCGACATTGAATAATAGTTAAACGTAATCCCAACAAAACCATATAAAAAAAATAGTATATGACATAACTAAACAAAGCCGAGACTAGTAATCTCTAAAAAGAAAACCAATGCTCACCTAATCTAATGAACTATCAACTAATCTAAGTCACCAAGTTGCATTTGGTTGTCTTGTAAACCAAGTCATGAATCTAACTTAAAGTAAAGCAACCACAAAAACATAAAATAAAAAAAATATACTATGGTTCAACCCAAATTAAAAACCAAATCTTTTATTTGAATTCAAGCATACGCATAATAGAACCTATGGTTCAACTCTATAACCAAAACTGGAAGATAAAGGAAGCCCATGATTTATTTTACTTAAATATATTAAATACTTCATGGGTTTTCACGGGTTTAAATGGAAAATTGTTAATAATCTTTTTAAAATGATGTGTCATTATTGAAGTTTACGTAAGGTTTAATGAAAAAAATCTGCATATAAATGGGAAACTTATTAGCATGTTTTTTCAGTATCTTAAAACGTCACAAGAATCTCAACAGTTTGCAGGTAATAATAATTATTGGCGTTTCATTTTCTTTTTTACATTATAACTTGTTTTTTAGGTCTACATTGTTTTACATTTGTGTGTGCTGAATATTAAGGAATATATGGAGAAACCATCAATGGAGGTCCCTACAGCATCAATGATCAATGGCAAAGATGGTTTTCACTTTCAGGTGTGTGTTATGTTTTTGTTTTTGGTTTAGGGTTTATGGAATCTGGAGGACCAATGGTGAAGTAATTGACCATGTTTGACTTTAGATAGTCAAGTAATGTAGTGTTTAATTTCAGAATCAACAAAGTTGTTGTGAGTGTGAACAAGACATGGTAGTTGCATTGAATTGAAATTGATAAAATATCGAGGAAGTATTTATTTGCAACAGAGAAGTTATAAGTCTGTGTTAAATGTGACTTATAGTTAAACTGTTTTAAGACCATAGCTATTGAAATGTGCATTTTGCATTAAGCCAAGCATGAATTTATGTTGTTCTTTCTACTATATAATTGCCGACATTTGTTGTTTTAGATTACTGTACTTGTTATGAATTTTGATGTTAAAAGGATACCATAGATACATTAAAGAAGGAATAAAGAAACACTAAAAACTCAAATTGTATAAGTTCTTTGGAATGGTTGGATTATAAAGAAGGGCAAATAACCTATTTAAGCATCATACTTGTCACAAAAAGCAGTTCGACGTAGCGAATAAAAAAAATAGCCCTTTTGGCTACTAAACTCGACTAGTTTGTCTTTTATGGAGCATTTTACCTCCTACTCCCAGTCACGACCTGTTACTCCCAGTCACCTCTTACTCCCAACTTTCACTTTACCAAATATTTTCCCATTTTTCTTTCTCTCTTCCACTGCAACCTTTTACATAAAAACACACACCTAAAATACCGGAAAAAGAGCCATCGTTAGCGGCAAGACCAACAACACCCTTCACCAGAAATGTCCAACATCTTTATATAACAAACACAAACATTGATGAAGACGAGGACTCAGTAGAAATTAACCACTGGAGCGACGATCACCCTTTAATCCTTAATCATTAAGATTACCAAGTGATTCGGGTCATGAATTAGTGGGTTTCTTGATGATGGAAAATGTAACATATTTGATGAAGGCATATGTTCTGAATCACTTCTGGCGGATTTGCTGAAAGAGTCATAGCCTTTTATTGGATTCAGTATGCGAACAAAAAAAAAATAGTTGTGGAAATTGTGTGGATGTTATTAAATTATGTTATTAAAGGATAAGGATGGTGACTTTGGATGTTATTAAATTATGTTAAACCGGATACCTGTTATTCAAGTGGTAAAATGCTCCATAAAAACAAACTAGTCGAGTTTAAGTATTAAAAAAATTATTTTTTTATTCGCTACGTCGAACTGCTTTTTGTGACAAGTATGATGCTTAAATAGGTTATTCATCACCCTATAAAGAACTACAGTCACTTCCAGAATATCTTTCATCTTTGAGAAGAAATCAATAATTACAGATTTTATTACATGTTTGATGATGGCAACTGATAAACAATGGGAGAACTACGTACTACTCATTGTTAATGTAACTTGTTATGCATGTTACCTAGAGGTGGCGATAAAAGGAGCACATAAAGGGTCAAATGGGTAATTTTTAGTTTGGGTAAAATCTTATACGTTAAAATTACTCCTTTGTTTAAAACTATATTTTCATATCACGCTTTTGAAAAGAACTTACTTATAGCTCAAGTCGAACCATTCAAATATAGATGGGTCCATATAGAACTTAATGCTTTAGCCAACATACTCTATTCATAAATTTGTTGTTACTCATTCATTATTTTTATCATTTTGTTGGTCCCGTTGCTATTTTAGCGCATATTGACTTCTACGAACACATTACAAATGGCACCCACATAATCTAAACATTAAGAGAAATAATTAATAGAACTTAATTCTTTCACTTATTTTGCTTCAGTTACAGGAACAAAATGTGCAGAGCAGTGAAAAGAATAGGCATACATCTAATATCATAGACAACCACACCTTTTCAAATGGTTTGCATGCATGGTATGCAAACTGCTGTGATGCTTTCCTTGTTTTGCCTTCAGTTGAAGAATGTTCACCAAAATCATGCAAAAGGCATGCTGTTGTCACAAATAGAACTCAAAACTGGCAAGGCTTAGAACAAGATATCACAAGAAAAGTTTCACCAGGTTCCACTTACAAAGTCTCTGCTCGTGTGGGAGTTTCAGGGACCCGCCTGAAAGGTAAGGCTGATGTCATTGCAACCATTAAACTTGAATACCAACACTCGGGCACCAAGTATCAGAACATAACAAGGTATCATTTCCCTTTTCTTTCATATTATATCCGTTAAATACACAATAAATAATGAATGTGTCATACAGTGTTATAATATTAATAATCAAAATTATTATGTATAAGTATCTATAAAGATGCACGTTATAAAGAAAGACCTTTCTAGCATTTATAAGTATTTGACACATCTAACCATCTTGCTAAAGGACTGCTGTTTCTAAAGACGAATGGACGAACTTGGAAGGTACATTTGTTTTATCGGATAAACCTGATCGTATCGTGTTTTACATAGAAGGGCCGGATCCTGGGGTAAACATTCTCATAGAATCCGTGTGCGTCTTGAGTCATGTAAGTTGGACCAAAATCAGTACGATAATTTTCTCGACCCATTTACTTAAATATGGAATAAGTTCTGTTTGACTACTAATTTATAGGGTAAAAGTGAGCCATGTTGCTATACCGACGATGGCAACATCATAGTGAACCCTGGATTCGAGGATGGAGTTAATAACTGGACTGGAAGGGGGTGCAAGATTGCAGTACACGACTCCATGGGGGATGGTAAAATACTTCCTAAATCTGGAAAGTTCTTTGCAGCAACTGCAGAGCGCACACAAAGTTGGAATGGGATTCAACAAGATATTACTGGAAAAGTTCAACGGAAGCTTGCTTATGAAATTACTGCTTTTGTTCGAATCTTTGGCAATAATGTTACTAGCTCCAATCTTCGAGCTACATTGTGGGTCCAAACCCCAGATTCCGTGAACAATACATTGGCATCGCTAAGTATGTTTCGTTTCTTTCTCTCTATTGAATGTTTAATTTTCGCATCGTCTTTAATGGTTTCAAAATGCGGGTCCAGTTATGCATGTTTTGTACAGGGCAGAATGATGCATATTAAATCGATAGATTCAGTTTCTGTTTGGTTTACCTGGCAGATTATAAAGACAATTTCTATTATAAATATTATTTTAGATATGAGTTGAACCTATGTATAAATTTCAGTATGAACAAATTTTTTTTCCATAAAATGTTGTATTAGTTTATATGCATCAAAATACATTTGACTTTTTCATTATTCGTACAAACTAGTTCTTTTTTTTCGGATTCGATCATTCTTAAGTTTATGGGTTGTAATTTCCACCTTAAGTAGTCATTAAACAATTATTAATGTTCTTTTCTTTCTATTGCATTGTAGCTCGCAAGTGACGGATTCAGATTGGACACAGTTGCAAGGCAAGTTTCTTCTGAATGGTATGCAGTCAAAGGTCGTAATTTATCTTGAAGGTCCACCTCCGGGCACAGATATTCTCCTTGACGGCTTAGTGGTGCAACATGCCGAGAAAATACCTCCTTCACCCGAACCAGTCATTGAGGTATTTTGAGTTAATTTTAACGTTTTGTGATTTGTAAAACTCTGTTCCTGCATATTACTAAAATGGGACAAAACTTTGTCTGTCCCAGAATTTCATGTTTGGTTCATTTAAAGAATTTATAAAAATGATTATTAACTGGATCTTTTTAATCCACAGAATCCAGATTATGGAGTTAACATTATCACAAATAGTAATCTAAGTGATGGGACAGATGGGTGGTTCCCCCTTGGTAGTTGCGTGTTAAAGGTCATGACTGGTTCACCTCATATACTACCACCGGCTGCAAGAGACACGCTCGGGCCCCATGTGCCCCTAAGTGGCCGTTGTATACACATAACTAATCGCACTCAGACCTGGATGGGTCCCGCTCAGATGATCACAGATAAAGTGAAACTTTATGTAACTTATCAAGTATCTGCATGGGTTCGTCTTGGTCCTGGAGCCACTGGTCCACATAATGTAAACGTGGCTCTTGGGGTTGATAGCCAGTGGGTCAATGGTGGCCAAGTTGAGATCAATGATGCTGAACGTTGGCATGAAATTTGTGGATCTTTTAGAATCGAAAAGCAAGCTGCTAAAGTGATGGTTTATATTCAAGGTCCAGCTGCTGGAACCAGTTTCATGGTTGCTGGACTTCAGATCTTTGCTGTGGACCGTCAGGCAAGATTTAGGCATTTGAAAAGACAAACTGATTTGGTAAGTTCTATTTCTATTAAAGATGGAATGTACTTCCAAAATGAATGGTTTAAAGCTCATGCTATAAAATTTTGATAAATAAATAGAGTACTGGTGTCTGCTTACTAGTAAACCGTTAGCTAAAAGGTAAACGGGCCAAAGGGGTTGATTGACTTGAAAATCGCTAAGCGCATATTTAAGCTTATAATCTTCCCATTAAAGCAACTATTTTTATATTTTTTTACGCACATGTTAATTTAAGCAAAAGGTGTTTTTGGTCTTAATGTATGCTTTCTTTGATTCATGTTGTCCTACAGATCCGTAAACGAGATGTCACCCTAAAATTCCCGACCTCAGATTTGAGCAATATGTATGGTACAACAGTCATAGTCAAACAAACTCAAAACAGTTTTCCAATTGGTACCTGCATCAGCCGCACAAATATCGACAACGAAGATTTCGTGGCATTTTTTGTTAAAAATTTCAACTGGGCCGTGTTTGGAAACGAGCTCAAATGGTACTGGACCGAATCACAGCAAGGGAAATTAAATTACAAAGACGCGGACGACCTTCTTCAGTTATGTGATGATAACAACATAGTTGCTCGTGGACATTGTATCTTTTGGGACGTTGACAACACAGTTCAAGATTGGGTCAAGAACCTCAGTAAAACAGACTTGGCAACAGCTGTACAAAACCGATTAACAAGTTTACTAAACCGTTACAAAGGCAAGTTTAAGCATTATGACGTGAATAATGAAATGCTTCATGGCTCATTTTACCCTAACCGATTAGGCCAGGATATCCGACCCAACATGTTCAAAACCGCAAACCAATTAGACCCATCAGCCACATTATTTGTAAATGATTACCACATTGAGGACGGATGTGATACAAGATCAACCCCAGAGAAATACATAGCCCAAATCCTTGATTTACAACAAAAGGGTGCACCAGTTGGAGGCATTGGGATTCAAGGACATATTGATAGTCCAGTTGGTCCCATTGTTTGTTCGGCTCTCGACAAACTAGGAATTCTTGGACTCCCCATTTGGTTCACTGAGCTTGATGTTTCATCCATTAACGAGCATATAAGAGCTGATGATTTGGAGGTTATGTTGCGTGAAGCTTTTGCTCATCCGGTTGTTGAAGGTATAATATTATGGGGATTTTGGGAGTTGTTTATGAGTCGAGACAACTCTCACTTGGTAAATGCTGAAGGTGATATTAACGAAGCTGGCAATCGGCTTCTTCAGCTTAAGAAAGAATGGATGTCTCATACTCATGGACATGTCGATGAACAAGGGGAGTTCAAGTTTCGTGGTTTTCCAGGCACGTATGAGGTCGTTGTGGTTACAGATTTCAAGAAAACTGTAAAGAAATTTGTAGTTGAGAAGGGTGATGATCCGTTGGTCGTGATCATTGATCCTTAACAGATCTACATAATGATTTTACGAAAATATAAATTCCAAAGGAAAGTATGTTGTTTCGTGGTGTGGTTTGTTTCGGTTTTTGGGAGTTCAAGTCTACGTGGTGTGGTGAAAGTGTGCATGAAAAAAAACAATAAAGTGAATTAATTTTATTTACATTTACATGGATCTAAATTGTTTGAAATGTTTTGTTTGTTTTCTTAGCTATGTAATCAATCCATGTATTCTTTTTCTTGCGACTTATCCTTTTCTTTTTCGGTTTGTGAAGTTGTAACTAACAAATTGGTTTGCATCTGTTTAAAAAAAAAATGTTTTTCTATCTTGTGAGGGCACAAGATGAAAAGAAAAAAAGTACACAAAAATTACTCGTCTCACAAAAAAAAAAAAAAACTCTAATACCTATAAAAAAATATATTGTTTGTGGGTTCATGAGTACCTTTATTGTACATTTTTTTTTCTTATTTTATGCCCTTTTTTATAAAGGTTATAATTTTTTTTGGAAGGCAAGTAAATTTATTGAACGACAAAAACAAAAAATATACAAGGACAATTAACACTGGCCCAAAAGACTACCTAAACTTTATCTTGTTCAAACTCTCCCAACAAGATGACAGAAAGAATAAGCTCAAGAAAAGAAAATCAAAAGGTTATAACTAATACTAGCATGGTACCCGCTCAAAGCAGCGGTTCGGAGGCGAATTGTGTTTAACGATTTTATGATTTTATGTTTTTTTGCCGAATATTATTTAACAATTTCTAAAAATGAAAGATGATAGTTTCTAGAAATTGTGTATTTGTGTTATGAGAATGAAGAATTAATATGCCATTATTATATATCCAAATTCAAAAGGTTATTAATTTTAACTATTTAAACATATTAAATTCATTATATTAGTTATATTTTATTATTGTAACATGCATCCATTTAATGTCATAGTTTAATGTGTAATTAGTGTGTTTTTAAAGTTTTAAATGTCAAAAGTTACTAATAATAGCAAGTGTGTAAGCTTAAAATTTTTAAGACTTCTAAAAATAAAAGTCCTAAACGCTTTATATATAGTTAAGATTAATAATTTGATTGATACACATAAAATAACTTTTATACCATCCTTTATTTTTTGCCCATCACTTGACCTTCTTTTTTTTGCAGCAAAACCCCATATAAAATGAGATCCAAATAAAATTTGACAAGTGACACTCTCTTTATAACAAAAATAAATTTTTTATTAACTACAACTAACATCGTTAAAGTTTTGATAGATTTCTTTTTTAAATTTACGAAACCTAGGTGATACACTTTGATTAGAAGTGTAATGTGTATCATGTTTTTGTATGTGTATCATGTTTTGGAATATTTATTAGTGTAATGTGTATCACGTATATCACTAATCCAAACTCATGTATCATTTGGTTGTTAGTTGCTAAAATGTTAATTTGTAATAAAGTATTATATTTATTGTGTATTATTGCTAAAATTATTATTTATAAACATTTTAGTGTTTTTTTATCTTGATCTTATTTTTCAACTTTAAGTTTGATCTTTACAAGAATCTCATATATATATATATATATATATATATATATATATATATATATATATATATATATATATATATATATATATATATATATATATATATATATATATATATATATATATATATATATATATATATATATATATATATATATATATATATATACGAATCAAGATCAAATAAGATCAAACTTAAAGTTGTTAAAATAAGATCGAACTAAAATTTGACAAGAGATACTCTCCTTACAATAAAAATAATTTTTTATTTACTACAACTAAAATTGTTAATTTTTGATAGATTTCTTTTTAAATTTACTGAAACCTAGGTGATACACTTTGATTAGAAGTTTATGTGTATCGAGGTTTTGTATGTGTATCGTTTTCAAATATTTATTAGTGTAATGTGTATCGGTGTGTCACTAATCCAAACTCATGTATCATTTGGTTATTTGTTGATAAAATGTTAATTTGTATTAAAATAATATTTTTTGTGTATGATTGCTAAAATTGTTATTTATACATGTTTTGGTGGTTTTTAGATTTGATCTTATTTTTACAACTTTAAGTTTGATCTCACATTAATATATATATATATATATATATATATATATATATATATATATATATATATATATATATATATATATATATATATATATATATATATATATATATATATATATATATATATATATACTAGTAGGTACCACGCATATATACTAGCAGAAGACCGCGATGCGATGCGGCATGGTGCCCCGTGACTATATTTTCTTACAATGTAATGTTATCAACCATACTTTTATTAAACAATTAAATTACAAATAAAAATAGCTTTAGTTTTGACCGTGGAAATAATTCATCTCCTTGTTAACTAAAGTTACCACAAACAAAATCTTGATTCTTTCCTTCAAAGACAATCACCCTTTTAAATCAATTTTGGAGCCGACCGACCCAGTTCGACCCTCATGTTGCAATGGTGGCGACTTGGTCGGCGCAGCGGCGACCGAACCTGTTGACCGACTACTGCGGGCAGCCTGATGGCTTTATTTTTAAATGTTTGGCTTAGTAGTTTGATTAGATTGTGCATTGTGGTTAAATAGTTGTATATTTTAGTGAAGGGGTAAATTAAATAGTGTATTAATTGTATGTGTTGAATAGTATTTTTTTAGTTGTATTTGTGCTTAAAATAGTTTGTACATTATGTTTTATAAATTATACTTTTATCAAATGGGTGTTTTAAATATGACATTAATTACAAAGGTTGACCAGTCAATATGTGTAGGTGTTTATGCATAGCAATTGTACATATAACTTAAGTAATTGTATTTGATTAAAATCTATATATGGAAATCTTAAAAAATTGAAAGAGAGATGGTGCTAAATGCATTATAATTAGTATAGATATTGTGGAAAACTAGAAGGGGGGGTTGAATAGTTTTACCGATTAAAACTTGGTTTTAAACTATTTAGATCAACTTATGTCAATCTATTTAAACATGTGTTTTGGATGTTGATAGACAAGCATGTTTAAATATGTAATGAAAGGATAAGGAGTAAGAAGCACAAAACCACAACGCGAGTATTTATAGTGGTTCGGCTACAAGGACACCTTCCTTGCCCTACTCCACTCCTCGAGTCACCTACTCGAGAGTTCGTAAACTAAACTTTGGAAACTGGTCAAAAACAGGTTCAAGCACAAGGATCCTGATAATGATAAGGATGTGGAGCTGCTGTATGAACTTCAGAACATCTTTGAACCTGATGCAAATGGAGATTTCAGACTGGTGATGAAGAACTTAGTTGGACATTGCTGGATTCTTGTGGACTGCATCTTGTGACTACCTGCAATGGAACAGATATCTACATGCTTGTTGAGAGAACATATCTACTTGCTCTTGGAACTCTCTTACAAATGTTAGATGCAGGTTTAAGAATGGGTAATGTAGTGGAAATGGCTAAGGAGTTGTTGTTAAAGATCTTTGACCAAGCTGGAAGACCTAGCAGATAGCAGTGATGTTTGGAAGAATCCTCTCAGCCTGAAGAAACTTATGATTCAGAAACCCAATCACAAGTTTAGGGGAGGATTGTTTGGAAATTCACAATTACAGTTAGTACTCTTACCATTGGAAGTTTGTATTAATAGTTATAATCCAAGAGTATTAACTAATTAGTATTGATAGTGTTGGAGTTAGTACTGATAGTGTTAGAGTTAATACTGTTCTATGTATAGAATGTCGTGTACGTTTTGTAATAGCATATCTTCTATCCCTATAGAAGATATGATACGTTTAATGCATAGTTATCTCTGTAAAGGACTCCTTGATGTATAAAAGGAGATCCTAGCTAGGTCAGAATATATATCACATACACACTAGCATTTTCCTTAACCCTAGCCGTTCTAAGTAAAGCTTCAAGGTGTAACCCTGATACTTTGAGAGTATCCGTATTATTGGTTAATAATATTAAAGCATTGGTTGTTACTTTTTGTGTTCATTTGTTTACTTTATTCTTCTAAGTATACACAAGTAGATTCCACATACTTGTGTGTATTCATACAAAGTTTCTCTTTGTTGTTTTGGAACTATCCAAGGCAACTACTCATTACAAGCTAAGTGTTCTAGATCCAAGGTTTGGGATTCCATAATAAGTATTTAAAGTTTATAAATACTTACCTTAATATAGAATGTTTGTTTATAAGAAAAAGGGAATATAAGCGGAGCTTCGATGTGAAATTAATAACCTCCAAAAACCTAAAACTACTTAGAGATTATAACGAGGCCTTCTTGAAAGCCCGAAGCTATTTGAAGATTATAACGAAGTATTTTTGAAGACTTGAAGTTATTTGAAGATTATAACGACTCTTTTTTTAAATTTTCCAAGAACAAAGCTCAAAACCTAGTTTTGTTCTCAAGAACACAAGAGTTTTCTTACTAAATCTATAAGAAATGTCTTTAGGGTTTAGGAATTTAGATGTTAAGAAGGTGTGGTGCAAGTTTTTTATGTGTTTTAGCTTAGTATTTATAGCATAAGAAAACTAGTTAACTATATATTATGTTAGAAATAAACTAAGGTTAAGTTATACATCTGTAATTATCCTAGAAATCAATGGTTGAAACCAAGCCTATTGCCTGATGACTAGCTAAAAATGCCACCTATGGCAAAATAATAAGCTTAAGAGTTTTGAAATTTTATCTTGCCTTTACGGAGTGAGTTTTGGTCCCGGTAATCGCTAACGATAAGTATTTAAGCCACAAAACTTAAACCGGGTATCCTAAAAATATGAAACTTATAAATATGTTAAAACTTTTTAATATACTCTATATTAGTATATTATATGAGTGACAAGTTCTATCGAGATGTTTAAAGTCGTGAAAACCTAAAATTGTAGGCTTAAAATGCGTAAAATACAAAACCGGAAAATGTAAAATTCCAAAATTTATGAAACTTTTGTATGATGTGAAAAACCTATATTTCTCTTGTTTGTAATGTTGTAGGGACACATCGGGATGCCTAAATGTCGTTTAAACCTAAGCGTAAATCTCAGACACGGTTTTGTGAAATTTGAAAAAATGACTCGGCGAGTGTCAAATTCTCGGGTTATCAATTAAATATGTTAACTTACGAGAATGTGAAATAAAAAATTTGAAAGTGAATAGTAAAATTGAATAGTAACCCGAAAATGCGAATTGTTACAGGGAGCTCACATACACTTCTTCACGTAGTTCACCGTTCAGAAATGCGGTTTTCACATCCATTTGATAAACAGTGAAGCCTTTGTGTGCAACATAAGCCAAGAACATCTTAAATGATTCAATTCGAGCCACTGGTGCGAATAATTCTTCATAGTCAATCCCTTCTTACTGAAAATAACCCTTAGCCACAAGACGTGATTTGTTGCGAATTACTGTTCCTTCAGCGCCAAGTTTGTTTCTCCATATCTATTTCAAACCTATGACCATGTACCCATCCGGTTTCTTGACTAACTCCCATACTTCAAGTAACTCGAATTGAGTGAGCTCTTATTGCATTAACACTATCCATTTGGGTTTTGTCAAGGCATTTTTGATATTCTTTGGTTCTTCTTGACATACAGTTAGAACATACATGCACAATTCTCCGTCGGTTTCTAGTTGCCGTCTTGTCATGACAGGGTTTGAAGGATTACCGATCACTTTTTCAAAAGGATGATGTTTAGTCCATTGATGTGTCGAGGGTTGGGGTTGATGGAAAGTTTGCACATTTGATGGGTCGGTATTGCTAGAAGATGATTCAGCTGCTTCGTTGTTCATAGAAGATGCAAACGGATTAAGGAATGCATTCCCGTCAAGATTTGATTAGTTGGTTAAAAGAGGTGAAAAATCAGTTGAAAATGGTCCAGTATTTATAGGCAGCTGGAGGAGCGTGGACGGTCCCATATATATTTGGGATCGTCCCCCCTATAAGGGACCGTCCAGTAGGACCCTCCTCTTTTTTTCTTGTTGTGGTGAAATATTTTTCTAGTGAAGGTAGGATCTTTGTGGGCGGGAAAAACCGGACTTTTGAATATAATTTCTTATTAAAACATTTCTTTATAATTAAATAATAATTTGTATAACTTATTTTTGTAAAAAAGGTGTGTCACATTTACAAAAATACGAGTTTTAAGGACAAAATTATGTCTTTAATCACTTAACTAGTTTGATATATTGTTTGTTCATATCTTAAGTGATGTGCGAAATGGACTTTTTACGACTAATTACTTGTTTACATATATTTTTACTTAACGTGTTTTTGCATTTTGTAATTATCAAAACATATGAAGTTCGAAAGATATAAATAACGTTTTTGACATTATTTGAATTAACAGGTTTTTTAAGAACATTTTTTATTTTAAAGTTTGTTTCCTTTTAAATAAAAGCTCATTATCATTATAATACATCTTAGAAATGTTTAATAAACTTTCTTTCCCCGTCATTAGGGTTAACAAAATTCGTCTCCGACTCATACGTCGTTTCTTTTGCTTATCGGGTAATGAATATTTTTTATTAATAATAGTTGAATGTTAATATATCACTCAGAAACACCAAGGAAACAACGATAGATCTCATACCCGTGAATTTGAATATAAGCTTAAATCATTAAAATCAACAAGGATGTGCTGTGTTAAATAAACAAATGATATAAAGATACAAGGTACATGTTTAAACTCAATGGAGGACACTTACAATATATAATCCAAATTGATATAGTGGAAATACCTTGTGTGCTTACTCCCATGAACTTATTTCCAAAATTTGTATGGAATTTAAGGGTACCTCGAAACACATAAAAGGAATGGTGTACCGACATTAAACTGATTTAATATCATTTAAATAAAAACATATGCATGACATACCTTTTCCAAGGAGAATACAAGATGATACACACATCTATATGTCTTCACTTTGAACACAACCTATCTTTTTGCACTAATATTCCTTTCAAAGCTCCTATTCCTATAAAATCCACTTGCCTTCTTCAGTCATAAAAATGTACGTGTACCATTAAATTCAAGATCAAATAAAATTAACAGCTATGTGACTAACAGTATAAACACACACACAAATACACTTAGATAGTCCTGGACACATTATGTGTAAAGCAACTCGTTGTGAAGAGCTTTGAAAATGACAAAACTAGCAATTCAAAATGAAGCATTTTGTATCAACGACATATAAGTTTAGGGTTTTCCTTGATCATGCATTGATCTTCAAGTCATCAAATGAATCCAGTGTTAGGGCCTTCATCATGAGCACAATCTTGTTGCAACACCCCTTGTTGAAGGGATCTTTGGTAGCTGGATGAGTTTATAGCATTAGTGTTAGTCGTGGTACCCATCAGGGAACTCATCTCACCCCAATCCATGCTATCTCCGCATGTAATAACGCTACTGCTTCCACTTGTGTTTATTTCACACATTTCACCGCATAGGAACCCAGTCCATCCAATTTTGTGGGTTGGTACTGTAGTACATTTCCTCAAACACCGATGAGAATGATCCAGTTTGCCCTCTTGTGTAGATAAAATGTTGTACTTATTATCTAGTAACAGGGACGAAGAAACAGGCATACTACTAGTAATAAGATTCTCATCATTATGTGGTGAGGGCTGAAGATTGATTGAAGCATCAATGGGTAAGTGTGAGACCATATTAATGAACTGATTACCATTATCATCAGGAGAAAATTTTCCTCCCAGCTTGACAAGTAATTTCCGTATGGATGTATGATCATTGACAAAACATGGATCTTTATTCATGTAAGGCACAGGTGGCATCACCGCAACTCTGGCCAATAAGGGTCTTGAGAATTATTGTTTTCGTTACGCTAACAACTATTGATGATGGAATTTCTGATGGTGAACTCCCTTTCCTCAATAGTAACTCTCCCTTTCTACGACAAAGTTGGTCTTTCCTGTGCTTACCCAAAAGTTTCTTCTTCAGCCTTGTATTCCAGTAGTTCTTTATATCATTATCGGTTCTTCCTGGCAATTGTGCTGCAATTATAGACCACCTGATCATGCAAACAGTAAACCTACGTTATGAGATCAGAAGGGACTTTTTTTATTTTGAACGGTGGTTTGCTTTATACCATTAGCAAGTAGCTGCTAGCAAAAAAGAGATACAATGGCTACAATATAGTTGGAGCAACCCAATCTAGGGCTTGTGATCCATTCAGGTCAATTTACACGAATCTTCTTACTTCTATGAGTGATCCAAAGTCATTTGATATATTCAAAATGACGTCTAAAACTAACAATCTTGATTGAAACATGTATTATATATTTCTTCTAATGGGTGTTAACTAGTTACCTGCTCCCTATGCTAACATAGAGGCTGCAAATTATATGATCTTCTTCTTCTGAGAAACCTCCATGCTTGATATTTGGCCGAAGGTAATTTAGCCACCGGAGACGGCAGCTCTTCCCACATCTCTTAAGCCCTAAAAATAAGCGAGAAGCATAAATATGTGTCATTCAAAAAAAAGTTCATAGACAAGCAATTAAAATGTAAGCATAAATATGTGCCGGAGAACTAGATTCACATCCATACAATCAAATTGTTTTGAACTCCAACAGATCTTGATATATCTATATATTATATATATGATTAGTTTAATCAGGTTGCCTAAAAAACTAATTTAATTATTCTCATAATTTAGATAATGATAAGTCAAACTGTTATGTTCCAATAATTTAGCAAACATAAGTTACCGATTTTCTGAGGCAAAGCAATCCAATTCCCACCAGTGCCATGTTCTTCAATATATGCTTTGAGTTTAGCATCTTCTTCCGGAGCCCATGGACCTTTCTTTACATTAGCTTTGTCACAGCAAGGTGCTCTCCCCATACTGTTTTCCTTTTTCAATTTCCTGTTCAGCAGAATTATGTATGTCTCAGTGAAACTTTCTTTAATTTCTTGCAAAACCAGTATTATGATTAAAGAAACTAGAACTTTGGTGATTGCTAGAGATCTGTTAGTTGGAAAGGACTAAACATGTCTTCTTGAGCAACCCTATATCAGAAAAAGTTATCTGAAAAATAAGAAAACGAAAACTTAATATTTTATAAGGTGTGGCTTAAGGATTAGGGTAATTAATTGCCTGAGCAGAGAATAGGTTTTTTGCTGTTTGTCTTTCATTGTAAAGTATCATTTCTATATACCTCAAGACTGTGACATTTTGGATGTTTCCTTGTTAATAACATTAATAATTCACTACCTGTTGACCATATTAAGAGAATGTAGTATTTGTATATTCGTGACACATGCATTATTCTAGCTATAAATTATATTTCATTAAACATTATATTACAATCAGGATTTGTTTATATCAAATTTCTTCAAAAAGGTGATAACGATCATAATTAAAGAATCGTTAATTAGATTAAGTTATTACTTTGCAGTCTGTTTGCATGTGGTTTTAGTTTAAATATATATATAGCGTTTCATTTTTCTATAAATGGAGTTTGACGAATTTTAGGGTTTAAGTTACACGAATGTGTGAGGCTTTACCATGTTTCGTTCTAGTTGGTACTAATTAATATTCTTGCGATGTCGTAAAAAATATACAAATATCTGTATTTGACGGGCCAAATATCATTTACGCCCAAGGAAGAATTTAGAAAAGAGAAGTTACAATTCACAAGTATATTTAATTTGGATCAATAATCCAATCATTTCAATTACCGCGAAAACTCATATATTCCTATATCGCCAAAGAACCCATTTGTTGTTTGAACAATGATTACTCGCTTAGGAGGTTGAGTATTTTTGGAAGATCAGCAAAATATTACAGTACTGAAGAAACAATTCTAGTGAGAAGCTAGAAGCAGCAAGGATATAAACACTGATTTAGGTCGAATTGATTGGAGCTCAAATGTAGAACAAAACAATTATATGAACGGTTGAATTATTTGGTTACGATGAAATAAAGGATAGATGATCAACTGAGAACAAACAGCTCAATTGATCTAATTATTCACACAAGCACAACTTTTGGAATTCAAGGTACATGAGAGCAACTCTGTAAGTCGTACTAATATTCATTCAGATGATCTTGCATACTCAAGTTACACTTCATTTTTTCTATATGTGTGATAAAGCTAACACCAAATGACACTAGTCCCTCGGGAATGGATCATCCGCTAAGAAGAAAAATAAAAATAAGAAGAATGCGAAATGTTTTGAGCCACATATTTTAAATGAAGAAGGAGAATTTCATAGAAATACATCTTTTTTTGTAGGTTCATCGGCCGTAGTTATTTCTCATTCCCCATCATCTTAGGAACTACGAGATTACCCCAAGGGCGCCTTCGACATCCAGGGGTCACCGACCGACTCCCATTTTACTTTTATTTCTTATTTGATCCTTACTCTTAGTCCCTATACTATTATGTAAAATACAAACGAGTCCATGAACTTGTCCCCTAAAATGACCCAGATCATATAAACACCCAAAAGGAAAAGCCAATGCGGAGCTAAATCACGCATCAAACATAGGTTGAAGAATAGTGTGTACAATATGACTTAACCCAACCTGAGTATGTTTTTCAAGCCTATGACAATCCAAAGAATGAGATTAAAAAACAAAAGAAAAAAGACAAACAAACAAAAAATTCTTCTCCTGTGTATCTTTTCTCGAAGGATTTACATTAGAAAATACACGATTTCTAAATCTTGAACAACAGCATCAAAACATATCTTCATAGTAGAAACTCCATGAGATGACATTTTTCAAATCTAATCATACAATACGACGCTTTTTGTGGCTCAAAGGAAATACTCTTTGAAATTTGTAAAGGAGATGTTAGATAATGAAAATCCAGTTCTTATGTTTATTTATCAAGTATTTATAATGCATGATAATAACCTAACCTTAGTGCACCCTAATCCCACATGAGGCTTCGACCATATCTATTTAATACTCCCCCGCAATTCGAGTAGTGAAATAGCGAAAGCTTTGATTGAATGGGAAAGCTAAATAAACAGCTAAAGCAATAAAAGTTTTGTTGATGAAGACGTTCGATAGCAAAGAGAGACGAATCTTCATCTGGAGCTAGCAACAAAAGAAAAACAAAACAGTAGCAAAGAAAAAGCAGTAAAGCAAATAATAATTTTGATGACGAAATCCGACAACGAGCGGAGATTAATCTTTATCATGCAGCAAAAGCAAAGAAACAAAAATAAAAGTAAAACATGGAGTTTTTTTTTTTTTTTTTTTTTTTTGGGGAAAAGGGATAAATGGTGAATTTAAAGTTTAATGGGGTGACATAGAGGAGGCGACTCAATGTATCCACCTAATTTTGAAGATTAAATCTGTTTTGATATCATGTTAGATAATGAAAACCCTGTAAAGTTTTATATTTATTTATCAAAGATTTATAATGCATAATACAAACATGACATTAATGGACCCTAATAAGGAGATACTATCTACATTAGGCTTGGGCTATATATCTATCTAATAGGAGATACTCTTTGTAATCTGTAACCTTGTGTTAGTTTCGATAAAATAAAAGAGAATGTCAGTTACAAACTAAATATATAATATTGTAATTTATACCAGTAAGTAGGGACCCTGCTCCCTAATCAACCTGATTACACCTCAGTTAACAGGCATCCACACATGGGATGCATTAGCAACTAGCATAGTTCCTTAGAGTGAAAGGATTGGTTTTATTTTAACGTGGTGTAAATTCTTGTTTGGTTTGGCGCTCCACCTGTTGGTGTGTCGATGGTGAGCTTGGTTATTTATTTTGGGGTAGAATTTATTTTGGGGGCCGAATCGAGATTTATTTATAACACTCAACTAAATTCTCCTAAAACCTACAATATTTACATTAGGTGTGTAAATTTTGGGGGCGGAACCTCCCTGCCTCATTAGGTCCGCCCTGCTGGTAATGTGTTTGTGTATAAAAGTAAACTTTCAAAAAAAAAAAAAATCTGGTAGAATATTTCAAGCATTTATTCGAAAAATATGGTAAGCCAATTAGTTGCGTCATTTAATTTCTAAAGTGTTACTATCTCACTTGTGGATTATTCATACGGTAAAGAAACCGGTTTTGGTTGGTTAGATTGGATGCTTAATCCTTATTCACTTATAGTTTAGTTATTTGTTCTTTTTTTTTAAGGCTAACTACTTAAAAAGTTATCAAACTTGATATTTTTTACCGTCGTATGTAGCCATTTTTTTTCTTTCTAATGTGACTAAATATTCGAATTTCGTACATTATGTGTACCCACTGACGACATTTAGTAAGAAACTTGGCATCGTTAGTCCTTTATACTAACGGGCGTTAGTAAATAACTTAAAATTCCGTTTTCTAACGTCAACTTGGCATCGTTAGTCCTATATACTAACGGACGTTAGTAAATAACTTAAAATTTCATTTTCTTACGTTTTTTGTGCGTTTCGATCTTATTTTACGTTTCGTCTCTTTTTTTTTTTTTTTTTTTTTTTCCTTTTTACGTTTTCAACCGTCTGTTTTTTTAGTTTTCGTATGTTTTTTTTACGTTTTCGTCATATTTTTTACGTTTTCATTTACTTTTTTACGTTTTTGTTATATATTGGTTATCATAAACACACAAACAACAATCTATGGATCAAATATATAAGAGTGTTTTAGAGAGAGGAAGTGAGAGGATGGAAACTTCTAGTGAGAGAAAGTAAATATCATATTATGAAGCTCCACCCTCTACCTTGGGAGGTAAAGGGTATTTATAGTTCCTTACAAATACGCCTCATACGGGTTGTGGATCAGGTATACAGTGGGTAAAGACCTGTCCGTCCTCCACGGTGTAACTTAACTAACTACTTATGATAACTAAACGACTAAGACTACAAGCTTTCTAATACTTACAAATACTTGAGGTGAACGAGTCTTTAACTTACGGATTTACTAAATCCTAACAATCTCCCCCTAAGGAAGGTCACCTCAATTACATATAGATAATACATTTGAACTCTAGCATTCTATTACACGTTCTTTGATTTGTAACTCGTAGCCTTTGATTCTTCAAAGTCTGCATACTTTGTACTTTCAGTGGAGGTCTTTAACTGATCCATGACTTGGTGATCTTTGAGCTTTCTTCGAGATCATCAGCCACAATAAATCTCTGAATCATACTTTGTTGTATCGCCTCCATGTGATATTTGTGACTTCTGGACCAACATGCTCACACTTTGTTGGATCATGATATTTTGCATCAGAGTAGCGGAAGCATTGCTTAATGGTATCAAAGCTTATCATGATTTCTTTAGACGTGAGTGTGAGGTGTGAGCATGTGGTTGTGGATTGACTTCTCAATTTTGATTAGCTGCAACCGTCAGATGTTCCTCCAAACAACAGTTAGCAATAAAACACAGAAAGTGTCTTTGTTCACTTACGTTGAATAGGGTTGCAAGAAGCACGGTTCCCCGTTGATCAGTATAAATACTGCCTGTGATAAGATAGAATTCCTAAGAATCTCCTTGACATGGTTTCGCAGCTTGATCTAGCCGTTCTCAACCCGAAACGTCTCAAAGTAGGTAACACGGAGTGAGTGAACCAGCGAATGGAGATTAACTGATTGATGAAAAATTGATTTGAAAAATAATCGCGTATTGCTTGAAAAGAGAGTTTTCGCAATACGACGTAAGTTTTATGAGAAAAATCAAGTTTCAATCATAAATACTTTTGTTTGTGAAATTAACGCGCAGTCGATGTGCTAGAGAAAAGAATTGTAGAGCACATCGAAGGTTTTTCAAAAGCATTCGTCAATCCATTTCATGGAACAAGGTTGATTCAAGAGTGAATCGCCCCATCGTTTCTTTCCAGTTGTCACAAGTTTGATTCTTGAAGAATCTCACATGTCACCCATCGAGAGCTCGTTTGATGTTGGCTCTAGAAGGATTTCCACCTTCATCGTGAATACTTTAAGTATCACTCGGATATTCTGGCAATACCACTAGGATAATGTGTAGGACTCTTAATATATATTCTTACTTTCCACATTGTGTGAAACAGCAAGTTTTCATGAATTGTGTGTCCTAATGAGATTTATTGTGATGATCTCTTGGCTCTAGACTCAATAGTGCATTTTGGTTACCTATGCGGAGACTAGGGAGAGGGTCTCCTTTTTCAATATCAACTATCTCTAAGAGAAGGTCGATAGATTATGTAGGTTCCCCGTGAGAATCAAACAAGTCCTTTTAAGAGAACTTGAGTAGCTGGGAAGGTTAGTGCAGTGTGTCACTGGGTCCATGACGTCTTGTCTTCAATACCGGCGTTACCTTAGTAACCAACAGTAGCATATGTATTGAACCCGGTTTTTTCCCTAAGGTTGAATAATTGGAGGGCTAATTCTTTTCACCCTTTCACTTTACATTTCTTTTTCATTCTTCAACCCCTTCAGTGCTTACCGAGACTTCATCACTAGAACCTTGTTGGGTTTGTTCCATTCCTAGATCTTTCTCAGTCGGCACTCTTCCCTTATTCTCACTTTTCTCCTTTTTTCATCATACCTAAGGACTTCTAAACTATCTAGTGGATTATCCCTGGGTAGATCCCTTAGGCTCTGGTGGGATCATGGGAACTAATACCTAACCTTACCATCCTTATAACTCCAATGCATAAAGTAAAATGGTCGGTCTTGTGGTACAGTTCTTTCCGCCTTGAAACCAAATGAAAAACAATTTGAAAAACCAATCAAGGTACTTGTGATATAAAATCAAAGCATTTTGTACCTCAATTGTTTTGATCTTTCATAAATGCCCCCCCCCCATGTGCGTTGGTTTTTTAAATCATTTAGCACAAGGAGGAAGGAGTGCTTACTTGAGTCTTTAAACAATCACCTTTATCGACATCTTTTTATGAGCCGATATGTTTTATGATAAAGTGCTTATACCTGTTACATTGGTGTCATTGTTGTAAAACCCTAAAATCTAAACACGTGAAAAGACTATTTTGCCCCTCAAAATTTAAACTTATAATATACGTCAAGCTCGTCAAATCGTTCCTAACCTAACTCATAAATGTGTGTCGTACAAGATAAATGAGATCGTTACAAATATGAATCACACGTTTAATATTTTTACATGGGTCAAGTTCTACTAATTATACAATCGCTACACAAAATACTTAGAGCCCATTTAACTTGTAAACTAGATTTGGACTTTGGCTTGGCCTTATTTTTCTCTTGGTTTGTCAAAAGCGGTATCCCTCATTCTTCTTTTCTCGTATTCGCTTCACCATAGAAAAGATCACATAAAACCCTAATTCATTAAAAGTGGCGGCAAGCATTCTTCTCTTCTTTCATTCGACTACAAGGTGATCAAGGAGGCTGGTCGTGTGGTTTCTGATTCGAGGGAGGAGGTGTGGCTGTGATTGTGGGTTCCTTGGTTCGAGGGATTGGCTGGTCGTTGGTCTAGGTCGACGGTTATGGCGAATTGGTTTTGATTGTCGTGGTCCTTTGGTTCGTTAGTATTCTTCCTAGTCGATTTGGTACACACATCTTTTCTCTTTAATTTATACGCCTCATATGATCATAATATAAATGATATAACATGTAATTATTGGCTTAAAAATGGTGTTTGATAATTAATTGTAATCGGCTAAAGAAAATGGATGAGAAACATGTGATTATATGGTCTTTAATTAACCCTAAAATCTGGACAGCATCATATGTCGAATTTGTGTGTGTTATAGATCCAATTTTATAAGTTTAATAATCTGGGTTTTGTGGGAAAAGTTTATTTTATGTCTTAGTAAAGTTTTCCAAGTGTTTTGGTCGGTTGGAGTTGTCTAAGTCGTATTTTGAATTTTACAAAATCAAGTGTCAAAGGCGAGAAAACGGGTGCGAAATTTAGTTGTATTGTTTGATTTTCATTTTCAAACCATAAGGAATTGGGAGCTCTCCTTTTACGGAGTGATATTTATGACATAAATGAATTTTGGGAGTTCTGGGATTTTCCAAGGTGTCTAAACAAGTCCAATAAGCGTAAACTTTTAAGGTGTATTTTCGATCACTTTACGGGCAGTGCGGACTTGTGATTTTCCATAGGCCATTTGGCATAGATATAGAACCCACCAATTTTGGAGAGTCTTTTAACTCATGTGGGAACCACGGGATTTTGCTTGATTTCATTTGAGCTAAGTAAGTATTTTATAAAATCGCTAAAGTCTGGTCCGAATATGAGTTTAAGAAGCGAAAGATAAAACATGATATCAATAGGTAACACACTTACAAATGCATAAGAAGCTTATAAAAGGAGCTAATAAGTATTATACGAATCGTAATCCGTGTAGATTCATTGAAGAAGACGTGGCTTCGTATCTTCGTGTTCACTCGTTCGTTTGCTTTTCTCTCATTTGCTTTAAGGTACAGATATTCTGACCTTTTCAGTTAGGTTCCTTATAACGTTTTCTTTTCGTTAGCTTTTATATTAGGATTTCCTAAGCCTTTGCTATGAACCCTATTTTGTTTGTTGAGCTGTTGCTTATCTGAACTTTGATTTTTGGATTATAAAACATTTGATTTTGAACTATATGATATAAAAGCTTTGATATTGAAACATGATTAAATCTTTGATAAAGTATGATACGTATGGGTTATGACATTTCGATTTGACCTAAGTTAGTTTGACACCCGAGCCAAAATAATAACTAGTCATGGGGTTCCATGTCCGTGTCGTTGATGCACCTCGACATGACTCTAGGGCGAGAGTGAAGTTCGCCATGTCCCTTATCTGTTATCTGTTATGAGCTCAAGTTATATTATATTACCAATATATGTTTGTGGGCGTATGGATGCATCCTAGATCGATCATTATCCGATATGATTTGTCTAGGTGAATGATGTCGTGTACTGTCTGGCGTCTTCATAAAACTCGGGAGCTAGCTACTCGAATTATTTTGAGATTGTTTATATATAGTTATGATGTTTTGATATGATATGTTCGGGCTCGTGGTAGTTAACTAAACCTTTATCCGTTATTTCTAGGTTAAGTATTACGATTATGATTCGGTATGTTCAAGTGTTTATAATTATGTGCTCGGCTTATTATATGTTATTATATGTGTTTATGCTTTTGTATGTTTATGTGACTACCGTCTACTATGCTAGGTTAAGAATAATATGTTTTAATATGATTCGCATCTTTGTCATCGATGTTATGTTAGTTTATCGTTATGTGAATTTCTTGATACGTGATATGAATGTGTTAGTGTGAAAGTGAGTATTCGGTAAGTTTAGTATGTATAATTTGTTCAGTTAATCTGGTGAACTTTGCCTATCCGTTAGGGTATCTATCCGCTTATGTTTGATCCGCCATGTTAAAGCTCTGCGATGTTAAGATTTGATCTTAGAACTAGTTTAGCGTGATGATATCATTACGATAATTGCTAATGGCTATGTTATGTTTTGTCTATTGAGTTATTGTTTGTCTCTGTGTTTTACATGCGTATGTGTGACCTACCATGTTTAAATTCGCTTATACTAAAGTTCGATCTGGGAAAATGGTTTAATTTATAATGTCGGCTGTTAACTTACTATACGCTATGTTATGCCTCTAGTTCATTTAAGTATAGTTTTTGTAAGGTGTTCTCATTGGTATGTGTGACTACGTGTGTTGTTGTTGTTTTCATTGCTACGACCTTTGGTTAAGTTTGTTAAATGTAACTTATCGATTTGTGTGAATGTCATGTTTACTTCATAGAAATTGTTTCATTAGTTTTGATATTTCGTTTGGTGATATGCATTGAATTTCTGATTTAGTTAAGGTGCGGTTATTATAATGTGTTTGCATTTGTGTCGAAATGTGCTATGTGTTTGTTCTTATTTGTTATTTGTTCTTAGGATTTTACGTGTAATTATGTTTCCGCAGAATCCTCCATGATTCATTGAATCTCACTTCATACGACTTTGTTATTCGTTTCTTTGTTTCAATTTTGTATTTACATTTTTGTTTAGCTTCGTTTTGTTATATCATTCCTTTGGGCTTTGTAAGCTCACCGCATTTTCTTTTTCTGCGGCGGTTGTTAGGTATTCAAGATGAGCTTATGGGATAGCTGATCTGGGTTGATAGTAGAGCTGAGAGCAAGATTTTGGCCATAGAGATCTTAGATTTATTTTGAAGTTTAGTTATTTATGTTTTCTTTTTGAATATTTTGTAAAGGCTTTCGCTATTGTATAGTATTTAAAGTTCTGATATGAAATCGTATTTGCGATATCTTTACCCTTGTCGGGTTGGGGTGTTACAATTATGGTATCATAGCTCTAGGTTTTAGGACCCTTAGAGCTTAGGCTATGACTGTGAGGATTGGGTAGACATTAGGTTTCGATGCATTCGGATATCTTCGATTCCTTTTGATGGTCGATTCGATTTGTGCCGATATTCTTTTGCCTTCTTGAATTGGCCCTCCTCTTTTTACATCGAATTCGTTATTTTGTTTTCGCTCGTCCGTTTGTCGATCGTTAGATGGAGACTACCCGTGGAGCCGAAGAAGATGGTGCCGACCCGCATTGCCGCTTGATCCCTGTCTTTGAGAGGTTTGTGAAGCGAAGCCACACCCGATCGCCGTCTTCTTTGGAGACATCGGGATCTTCTTGGAGGAAGTTGACGGACCAACCAAAGCGCAAGAGACGGAGACAAGATTCAACCGGTGGTGAGAAGGTTCATCTACTCCATATGATTTGAGTCGACTTATGTCACTCGATTCGTTTGTCATGCGTTTTGAGGCGGTTTGATATCTTGCTACGTGATTTTGATCGGCATTACTTTTCTTTGATTCGTTCAGAACTCGGTTTGAATCGTGAAGTTTTATCGTTTAGCATTCTGGTATATCTCAGTTTTTTTTTCTTTTTGGACCGACAGTAATGAGTCATGAGGAACTGTTTTGTGCATTGGTTGCCTTCTTTTTGTTGTGGTATGGTAAGTTGTTTTGATGTTGTATATGTTGTATGTATGTGATCTGGTCTGTTATAGTATGTTACTTGCTATCTGTATGTTATCTGTATATGATATGTTTTGTTCTGATATTAGTTATGTGGTTTGTCATGACCCGAGACAGAATATGATGATAATGAGGACTTGTTATGTGATGCAAGTATTATGACGCATGATCAACGTAATAATACCGAGATCATATAATTTGAACTTATTGAAATCATATGACGTCTGGGGAAATGCCTGTGGTTGATACGTGATTGGACTTTGACTTGTATCTATTATTTGGCACTCCTCATGTTCGTTTGAAATTTTGTACCTATTTGTGAGATTTCGTCGATATCTGTTACGTGTAAGTTTTGTGCGCTTTGGACCGAAATTGTTATGATTTGAGTGAACTATGGATTGCTATGTTTGCTCTAAATGTGTACGTCTCCATGTACCCTTATTGTTATCATTGGATATTTCGTGAAGTGTTTGAGGAACATTAGATCCTTTTAGTTTGATTATCTGCGATTAGTAAGACCGTTAAGATTCGTTCTGTCTATGCATATGATGTTTTCATCATTAGATACCTGAATAAGTTAGAGCGTGTTGTTTGATTTTCGGCATCTCATCTGTTTTATGCCAATACGTTAATAAGTATTTGATTATCTGTTATAAGTATGAATGTTCTGACAAGAATCTGTTTGTTCTAAAATAAGTTTCGCGTTTGCTCTATTCCTTGAAATTTTGAAGTCCGATTCGTTTTCTGTACTGTTCCGTCTTGTTCAATTTTCGAGGACGAAAATTTTCTTTTAGAGGGGAAGAGTTGTAAAACACTAAAATCTAAACACGTGAAAAGACTATTTTGCCCCTCAAAATTTAAACTTATAATATACGTCAAGCTCGTCAAATACGTTCCTAACCTAACTCATAAATGTGTAATACGTACAAGATAAATGAGATCGTTACAAATATGAATCACACGTTTAATATTTTTACATGGGCCGAAGTTCTACTAATTATACAATCGCTTACACAAAATACTTAGAGCCCATTTAACTTGTAAACTAGATTTGGACTTTGGCTTGGCCTTATTTTTCTCTTGGTTTGTCAAAAACCGGTATCCCCTCATTCTTCTTTTCTGTATTACGCTTCACCATAGAAAAGATCACATAAAACCCTAATTCATTAAAAGTGGCGGCAAGCATTCTTCTCTTCTTTCATTCGACTACAAGGTGATCAAGGAGGCTGGTCGTGTGGTTTCGATTCGAGGAGGAGGTGTGGCTGTGATTGTGGGTTCCTTGGTTCGAGGGATTGGCTGGTCGTGGGTCTAGGTCGGCAGTTATGGCGGAATTGGTTTTGATTGTCGTGGTCCTTTGGTTCGTTAGTATTCTTCCTAGTCGATTTGGTACACATCTTTTCTCTTTAATTTATCGCCTCATATGATCATAATATAAATGATATAACATGTAATTATTGGCTTAAAAATGGTGTTTGATAATTAATTGTAACGGCTAAAGAAAATGGATGAGAAACATGTAATTATATGGTCTTTAATTAACCCTAAAATCTGGACAGCATCATATGTCGAATTTGTGTGTGTTATAGATCCAATTTTATAAGTTTAATAATCTGGGTTTTGTGGGAAAAGTTTATTTTATGTCTTAGTAAAGTTTTCCAAGTGGTTTGGTCGGATTTGGAGTTGTCTAAGTCGTATTTTTAATTTTACAAAATCAAGTGTCAAAGTCGAGAAAGCGGATTCGAAATTTAGTTGTATTGTTTGATTTTCATTTTCAAACCATAAGGAATTGGGAGCTCTCCTTTTACGGGAGTGATATTTATGACATAAATGAATTTCGGGAGTTCTGGGATTTTTCAAGGTGTCTAAACAAGTCCAATAAGCGTAAACTTTTAAGGTGTATTTTACGATCACTTTACGGACAGTCCGGACTTGTGATTTTCCATAGGCCATTTGGCATAGATATAGAACCCACCAATTTTGGAGAGTCTTTTAACTCATGTGGGAACCACTGGGATTTTGCTTGATTTCATTTGAGCTAAGTAAGTATTTTATAAAAATCGCTAAAGTCTGGTCCGAATATGAGTTTAAGCGAAAGATAAAATATGATATCAATAGGTAACACACTTACAAATGCATAAGCTTATAAAAGGAGCTAATAAGTATTATACGAATCGTAATCCGTGTAGATTCATTGAAGAATACGTTAACCGTATCTTCGTGTTCACTCGTTCGTTTGCTTTTCTCTCATTTGCTTTAAGGTACATATATTCTGACCTTTTCAGTAAAGGTTCCTTATAACGTTTTCTTTTCGTTAGCTTTTATATTAGGATTTCCTAAGCCTTTGCTATGAACCCTATTTTGTTTGTTGAGCTGTTGCTTATCTGAACTTTGATTTTTGGATTATAAAACATTTGATTTTGAACTATATGATATAAAACTTTGATATTGAAACATGATTAAATCTTTGATAAAGTATGATCAGTGTCGGTTATGACATTACGATTTGACCTAAGTTAGTTTGACACCGAGCCAAAATAATAACTAGTCATGGGGTTCCATGTCCGTGTCGATGATGCACCTCGACATGACTCTAGGGCGAGTGAAGTTCGCCACGTCCCTTATCTCATTATCTGTTATGAGCTCAAGTTATATTATATTACCAATATATTTTTGTGGGGCATATGGATGCATCCTAGATCGATCATTATCCGATATGATTTGTCTAGGTGAATGATGTCGTGCAATACGCGTCTTCATAAAACTCTGGGAGCTAGCTACTCCGAATTATTTTTAGATTGTTTATATATAGTTATGATGTTTTTGATATGATATGTTCTGGGCTCGTGGTAGTTAACTAAACCTTTATCTGTTATTTCTAGGTTAAGTATTCTGATTATGATTCGGTATGTTCAAGTGTTTATAATTATGTGCTCGGCTTATTATATGTTATTATATGTGTTTATGCTTTTGTATGTTTATGTGACTACCGTCTACTATGCTAGGTTAAGAATAATATGTTTGAATATGATTCGCATGCTGTCATCTGATGTTATGTTAGTTTATCGTTATGTGAATTTGTTGATCTGTGATATGAATGTGTTAGTGTGAAAGTGAGTATTCGGTAAGTTTAGTATGTATAATTTGTTCAGTTAATCTGGTGAACTTTGCCTATCCGTTAGGGTATCTATCTGCTTATGTTTGATCTGCCATGTTAAAGCTCTGCTGATGTTAAGATTTGATCTTAGAACTAGTTTAGCGTGTGATATCTGTTCTGATAATTGCTAATGGCTATGTTATGTTTTTGTCTATTGAGTTATTGTTTGTCTCATGTGTTTTTCATCGTATGTGTGACCGCCATGTTTAAATTCGCTTATACTAAAGTTCGATCCGGGAAAATGGTTTAATTTATAATGTCGCCTGTTAACTTACTATACGCTATGTTATGCCTTTAGTTCATTTAAGTATAGTTTTGTAAGGTGTTCTCATTGGTATGTGTGACTACGTGTGTTGTTGTTGTTTTTCATTGCTCGACCTTTGGTTAAGTTTGTTAAATGTAACTTATCGGATTTGTGTGAATGTCATGTTTACTTCATAGAAATTGTTTCATTAGTTTTGATATTTCGTTTGGTGATATGCATCGAATTTCCTGATTTAGTTAAGGTCTGGTTATTATAATGTGTTTGCATTTGTGTCAGAAATGTGCTATGTGTTTGTTCTTATTTGTTATTTGTTCTTCCGGATTTTCTGTGTAATTATGTTTCCGCAGAATCCTCCATGATTCATTGAATCTCATTTCGTTACGACTTTGTTATTCGTTTCTTTGTTTCAATTTTGTATTTCTGTTTTTGTTTAGCTTTCGTTTTGTTATATCTGTTCACTGGGCTTTGTAAGCTCAGCCGCATTTTCTTTTTCCTGCGGCAGGTTGTTAGGTATTCAAGATGAGCTTATGGGATAGCTGATCTGGGTTGATAGTAGAGCTGAGAGCAAGATTTTGGCCATAGAGATCTTAGATTTATTTTGAAGTTTAGTTATTTATGTTTTCTTTTTGAATATTTTGTAAAGGCTTTCGCTATTGTACAGTATTTAAAGTTCTGATATGAAACCGTATTTGCGATATCTTTACCCTTGTCGGGTTGGGGTGTTACAATTGTTTACTTCTGGTTTTAGATAAATGCTCCCCCTCAACATGTGGATCGTGTATTTGAAATCGTTTAGCACATGGAGGAATGAGTGACTTTAAAAGGTACTAAAACAATAACCATTTCTTCAAAAACTCATGTGATATTATTGGTATACAGTTTACAGAACATGATTCATTACATCGTTTCATTATAGTAGTACCATTTTATCTCTCTTCAAAACAAGCACCATTTTATCAGATTTGAGATTTAAATCACAATCTCTCCCCCGATCAAAAATTTCAAACCTTTTGAGATTTCTGATCCTAATTGATTTAAATCATTTAGAAAAATTTGGAGAAAGATGTGGCTTGATTTTGAAATTATTTAATAAGGAACAGTTTTTTGTATTTAAGATTATTAGTGTCAGGTATGATAATTTAGAGACAATGAAATTTTTCATTTTGAAAGATCTTTGAGTATAACGAAAGATCATACACTAGCACCTAACAACAAAAACATTTATTAATCACTTTAAAACGTACAAAATGGACTTATTTGATGAAATATCGTTTGAAAATATGAATTTTGTAAACTTTCAGCTTATTTTGGAATTTGGTGATTGTTTAAGTGCTTATTTTTAAGCATGAAGTTCCCTATTTGGCATGTTTTGCTGCATTCACACAGTAGCTCAAGACTGCCTTTTGGAGCTTGTTAGATTAAGCCAACTGCTTATTTTTAGATTTTTTATAGCTTTTAGGTTTCTTATATTAGGTATGATTAGATGTTAGCTTATTTGAAGTTTTATTTTTTTATATAGCTTATTTCTTTTAGTGCTTAAAGTTCCTTAGTGTCCCACAGCCAAACAACCTTTGATATTGAATCTGTTGTTCACATAAGCTGTTCACAGCTTAATTAGAGCTTTTTAAAAGTTTTGTTTTTGTAAAAAAGGTTTACTTTGATCCTATAATTAAGTTTTTAAAAAGAAAAAGCTAAAAAAATGTTTTCAAAGAAAGTGCCATGACCAGGGTTTAAACCCTGGTTTGTGCACTCTCAGTCCCCACACTCAACACTCCCTTTCCATCTGCCCCATATGGTGTTGCGTGTTAGTTCTTTCCAAATTAATTATTTACATCTTCTTTAGCAGTTTAGCTTATTAAGCTTATTTACTTCTTCACAGCTTATTTCAAAAAAGCAATACCACCCTTTTTTATTTTTCTTGCCTTTATTTTAATTCAAAGTATTTTATGTAATTTTTTTAGATTTATTTGAAAATGTCTAGTATTTTTTATAAATTAATTAGTATAATTTATTTTTTAATTCTAATAAATAATGTAAAAGTCGAAAAAATACCCGGCTTTTTTCTAAAATTATTTTTAGTCGTTTAGGACATAGGAAAAATAGTTTTGCACCCGTAGGCTTTAAATTGCAAGTTTTTCACTTTTAAAGCTCAGGGTTAGCCCGGGTTATAATCAGTTATGTCCAGCATAGGAGGGCGGGTATCGGACCCAACAGCTTGAACGTCATCTGAAACAGTAGACATGATTTCTAAATACACGGGTTTTTACAACTCTTTGATTTAACCGAGAAATCGAATCTTTCTTGAGATTTTACAAAATCAAGAGGAAACTGTATAACTCAAATCTCAAGTGTCACATCAAAAAAGACAAATCGCAACTAACAAGTCACAACACACAAATAGCAGTACTAGAAAAAACGCAGAGACAAATTGCAACACCTGTCAAATCGCAATGATACCAAAACGCAAGAACACAAGTGGCAACACTTAACAAAACACAGTGACAAATCGTAGACTATCCAAAACGCAACTATCAAGTCGCAGTCAACACAAATCGCAACCTGTCAAAACGTAAGATACCAAACCGAAGAGACACAAATCGCAGCACTTGACAAAACGTAGGGACAAGTCGCAGCACTAGACAAAACGCAGTGACAAATTGCAGGTCACTTTCAACAGGTACAAGCACTATTGTCCTTTTGTCCTTTTGCCTAAATCGCTATAGAATATTAATATAATAATCAAATCGCAGTATCAACCCAGACAAATCGCAGCTTAACTCTGAAAAATCGCAACCAAATGAAGACAAATCGCAACCAAATGAAGACAAATCGCACCCAAGAAAAAGTTTCCGAGAGACAAAACGCAACGAAGAAAAAGCAACCAAACCTTTTGTTTTCAGTTAAAATCTACCTCAAACAAGATGAAACAATCCTACCAAACCCAAAACTAAGCTAATATGATTAACCTAAACACAAAAGTACAACCAAATTACAAACTTAACCACTAAATAAGATCAAAATAGTGAAAAAGTCACTAAACTCATTCGAACCATAAACTTATGAATAACCAATCAAGAATCCAAGCACACACAAAGTTGATGATCAAACCATGGCTC
This sequence comes from Chrysanthemum lavandulifolium, assembly GCA_022545495.1. Classification (NCBI taxonomy): domain Eukaryota; kingdom Viridiplantae; phylum Streptophyta; class Magnoliopsida; order Asterales; family Asteraceae; genus Chrysanthemum; species Chrysanthemum lavandulifolium. The sequence goes on from CM040244.1 coordinate 110,264,964, forward strand.
TTGATACCAATTGTTATATATCGGTTATCTTAAACACACAAACAACAACCTATGGATCGAATATATAAGAGAGTTTTAGAGAGAGAAAGTGAGAGGATGGGAATATCTAGTGAGGGAAGGTAAATGTCATATTATGAAGCTCCACCCTCTACCTTGGGAGGTAGAGGGTATTTATAGTTCTTTACAAATACGCCTCCTAACGGGTTGTGGATCAGGTATACAGTGGGTAAAGACCCGTCCGTCCTCCACGATGTTACTTAACTAACTACTTATGATAACTAAACGACTATGACTACGAGCTTTCTAATGCTTAAAAATACTTGAGGTGACCGAGTCTTTAACTTACGGATTTACTAAATCCTGACAGTTTTCGACCGTCTGTTTACGTTTTCATCTATTTTTACGTTTTCGTCCATTTTCTTATGTTTTCGTCCATTTTTACGTTTTCGACTGTTCTTTTATGTTTTCGACCTTTTTTTACGTTGTCGTCTGTTTTTTTACGTTATCGTTCGGTTTTTTACGTTTTCGTCCGTTTTTTAGTTTATTGTCTGTTTTTTTACGTTTTCATCTGTTTTTTTACGTTTTCGTCATTTTTTTACGTTTCCATCCATTCTTTTACGTTTTCGTCTATTTTATACGTTTTCCTCTGTTTTTTACGTTTTCATCTGTTTTTTTACGTTTTCGACCATTTTTTTACATTTTCGTCTGTTTTTTACGTTTTCGTCCGTTTTTTTGCATGTTCACCCATTTTTATATGTTATCGCCTTTATTTTTTTTTTTACTTTTTCGTTTATTTTTTTACGTTTTCACCCGTTATTTATGTCATCCTCTGTTTTAATTTACGTTTTGGTCTAGTTTTTTTACATTTTCGTATGTTTTTTTACGTTTTCATATGTTTTTTACGTTTTCGTCTATTTTTAATGTTTTCGTCTATTTTTTTACGTTTCGTCTGATTTTTTAGGTTTTCGTCATTTTTTACGTTTTCGCATGTTTTTACGTTTTTTTTCTGTTTTTTATGTTTTCGCTCGTTTTTTATGTTATCGTCTACTTTTTACGTTTTCATCACTTTTTTATGTTTTCGCCCTTCTTTTACGTTATCGCCTGTTTTTTTACGTTTTCGTCTATTTATTTTAAGTTTTCTACCGTTTTTGACGTAAAAAAGGGTCGAAAACATAAGAAAACAGATGAAAACATAAAAAAAAGACGATAATGTAAAAAACAGACGAAAATGTAAAAGAGGGACGAAAACGTAAAAAAACTGACGATAACAGACAAAAACGTAAGAAATTTGAGCTTTCAACTTACGGATCGTGTTGCAGTTGAATCTGTTCATCCCGTAAGCTTATTTTAACATATGCATCAAACTTAGGAGGACCCGAAGCTGTCTTGGCATTTGAGGTTTTGATTCTTTCTTCAAGATGTTGATATTTTAATTGCAAATCAAGATAGTCAACTTCTAATTTAGAAAAATGCCTGATCATGTTATCATGATCATTCTTTTGGATTTTATCATGCAATTTTGAATTCTCGGATTCTAGCTCTTTCACACGATCTTGGGAAACTTTAAATGCAATTGAAAAATCATGAAATTGAGAAGCAAATATGGCATAATTCGTGACAGTATAAAACACATCCTGGGCAATGCATCTGGCAATCAAATTTTCATTAAGGATGTGAATATTCTTTCTCTCAATCTTATTGCTTTTAAGCTCATATGCATTATTTCTTGCCTCGTTTTCCATTTCATTAAACATCTTTTTCATTTCTTTAACTTTTGTATCTAAGGCCTTTTGAACACCCACGAATTGTTCTTTCAATTGTTTAAAGAATGGAATAACCTCAGAAGATAACACTCTTTTATTTGCTCAAAACCCCTTTCCCCTTCCGTAATATCCGTTGGTGTGATTCTCCTCTTACATGTTTTATCGAAATCAACAAATAGTTGTAAATCACTTATATGCTAATTAAGGTTTTGCATTGTGTAGGAAGAGTTTGAGGCACTAAATGCATCTGTGTATTGGGAGGATACACTATAGCTGCAGGCAATTTCCTAAGGGGAGGATTATTTACAACAAGTTCTTCGGCTTTTCTCTTATCCATATCTAACTTCCAAAACACTTGTTCAGGGATTAATTGAGTCTGTGGTTTAAACCAAGGTTGTCAAGATCGGGATCCTACCCAGGATCGTTTTCATCTTTGCAAGATTGTGATCGTAAGATCGGATCGGGATCTTAAGATCCTACTCTAATGTTATTTCTTAATAGTTTTTGTAATATCATACAAATCTACAAATTATTATACATTATAAACACAAAATACTATGAATGCTTCATAGAAATGTTGTCCTAAATTATGATTATGAAATGTTTAAAAAGATTAACTTGTTGTTTTTTGTATTCTACAAAAAAAACAACTCATAAATTTGTAGGTTTTTAGTTTGTAATCCAAGAAAAGTAAGATCGGATCGGATTGGATCTTAAGATCGTATGGTCAAGATCGGGATCCTATAATATCTTAAGCTTGCAAAGATCTTATGTAGGATCCGGATCGTTTTGGCTTTGCAGTATCGTAATATCGTAAGATCCTAAGATCAGGATCGGGATCCTGACAACTATGGTTTAAACGTGGCTAAGAAGTTTTCCTTAGAATAATTGAGAGTTTTGACATTTAATCTATTCTTCACACAATTAGGTCCTTAAATTTCTTATCCATTTTCTCTCTAGAGGCATTTTCTAACTCTATGTCCTCTTCAGTGTTCTTTACACAAGTTGGCTTTTGTTTGGGCTTAAGAATCTTACTACTATCATAAATCACTTCTTGAGCCCTTTTGGCTTTTTTAAGATACACATGATTTGGGTCTTTTACAAGGCTTTCACTATGTTTATCACTTAATACTCTATGCTTTATAATCATGTGAGCAGTTTGAATGGTGTTGCTTTGTACGTACAACTTATTTTCAAGCTTGTTCTTTAAAGTTTTAAGGTTGTAAAAATCATTTAGGAGTTTAGATTCCTTTTCTTTGAATTCCTGTTTAAGCGTTTTGACATTTTCTTGAAGTTCTTGTTTTTTCCTAATAGATTGATTAAGTTTCTCTTGTAAGGAATTTAACTCTTGTTTTAACGTTTCTTCCTTAAATTACTTTTAGTAATCAATGTACGCATTTGGCTATCCATTTCACGCTTTCACGTGTGGTCGACTCAAATTTAGCACTTATTTGTTCATAGATGGCAACTTGATCCTTATATATATTTAGCTTAGTGGTCATGGGTCATCAGCACATATTCAATGTACTCATTAAACACATATTCATCATTAATGGCAGAAGATGCACCACTTGGTACAACAGGACTTTCATCGTGCTTCACATATTGCTCATATGGGATAACATTGCTATTACCCATATTGACAATATCTGACTCTACGACTTCTGTTTCTTGTACTTCGTTGGGAATCTTTTGCACATCAACCATATCATATAGCTTTAGTACCTCTGATATGACAGAAGCATTAGAGGGACCAGCTTGTTGAGGTGATGAAACCATGGGAGAAATATTAGCCATGAAAATAGTCTGTGTTGTTGGTTCATCATCAACATCAGAGTCGAAGGCATCACAGTCTACAACCTGGAAGTCATTGGGATTGTTATGTGCCAAATCATATACTGGTTGTTCATCCACGTCAGCATGAAATGTTTTGGCATTCCCATCAGCAAGAAACAACAACTCCTCTTCATCTAACACTGTTCCACTATCTTGGGCCTGCATCAGCAACATCTTATCCCTAAAGTACTCAGCATTTTGTGGACGTTTGGGTTGAGTGCATTTCCTAGCAATATGTCCCTCACCTCCGCAGTTTTAACACTTAATCGGTTTGGGTTGACCCTGAACTAAAAACCTTCCTCTGTTCTGAGCCCCCGCATAACCAGCTGCAACATTTCCCCGTGCAACATTCCTTGGATTTACATTTTGCCTTCCTTGTATATTATGTACCACAACCCTTCCATCTTCCACTATAGCTTGATTGTGTGGGTTAGATGAGGTCCTAAGTTGGTTGTTGGTTTGGGAAAATGAGGTTCTGGATTGTTCAACCAATAGAGCAACTTGATTTGCGAGGTTTTCAATCAACATGTCTGTTGGGGTAAATCCTGAGTCTGGTATGGTAATCTGATTCTGATTCTGAGAAGATCGTATGACTTGTGATGTTCGAGTGTTTAGCTTCACATTTGAAACAAATGCAACTGAGTCATTTGTTGGGATTTTTGCTGTAGTAGAACTAAATTTTTCCATGATCAAATGCTCAAATTTAGCATGCTTCTCATGTTGAACTAAGTAAGCGTACAACTGATCATAGTTAGTATTTCTCAATCCTTTGTTCAGCTTCACTACAGTAACAATATGTGCCATTCAGGGTTCATGTTGTTTACGAACTTGGAATTGAGTTGGATATTTGGCATAGTCATATTGATATTCCTCATATCATTAACAAGTTTATGAAACCTCACATGATACTCTGTAATGCTCTCCCATGGGTTCATCTTGAAGTTCTTAAAGTCATCATAAAGCCGTGACTATCGATTTTTCTTAGTCAGTTCTGAGCCAGAGAGAAGCATCTTGACATTGTCCCAAACTGCTTTGGCCTGAGTGTTATGATTAATCAGTTTGTAGATGTATTTGGGTAGACCTTGAAGTATGATGTTTTAAGCTCTAATGTCAGCATCATATCTTTTATTCTCCTTCTCATTGAGATCATCATAAGTCCTTGGTCTATCCATACCCAAAGTGATCTTCCATCTTCGCCAGTTTCAAGTTGATCTTTGGTGGTGCCCATTTGGAAGGGTCCTTCATCAATTGACTGGAGGATGTTAAGACCATTCTCTTTGCCCAAGCAATACAATCGGATTCTTTGTGCCCAAGAGTATTTAGTACCTCTGATATGCCTGAAGCATTGGAGGGACCAGCTTGTTGAGGTGATGAAACCATGGGAGAAATATTATCCATGAATATAGTCTGTGTCGTTAGTTCATCATCAATGTTAGAGTCGAAGGCATCACAGTCAGAAACCTGGAAGATGTTGGGATCATTCTGTGCCAAATCATACATTGGTTGTTCATCTACGTCAGCATAAAATGTGTTGGCATTCTCCTCAGCAAGAAACAGAAACTCCTCCTCATCCAACACTGCTCCACTATCTTGAGCCTGCATCAGCAACATCTTATCCCTGAAGTACTCAGCATTTTGTGGACGCTTAGGTAGAGTGCAGTTCCTAGCATTATTTCCCACACCACCACAGTTGTAACACTTAATATGTTTACCTTGACCTTGAACCACTATCCCTCCTCTGTTCTGAGCCCCCACATATCCAGCTGCAACATTTCCCCGTGCAACATTCCTTTGGTTCACATTTTGTCTTCCTTGCATATTCTGCACCACAACCCTTCCATCTTCCAATGCATCTTGATTGTGTGGGTTAGATGAGGTTCTAAGTTGGTTGTTGGTTTGGGGAAGTGAGGTTCTGAATTGTTGAACCAATAGAGCAACTTGATTCAAGAGGTTTTCAATAAACATGTCTGTTGGGGTATATCCTGAGTCTGGTTGAATAACCTGATTCTGATTCTGGGAAGATGAGGAGTATGGTAACCTTGAGCCGGTGATGTTCGAGTGTTTATAGCTTAACATTAGAAACAAATGCAACTGAATCATTTGTTGTGTTTGTTGTTGTAGTTGGATTGAGTTTTTCCATGAACATACGGTCATGTGTGGCATGTTTCTCATGTTTCAGTAAGTAAGCGTACAATTGCTCATAGTTATTATTTCTCTTTCCTTTGTTTAGCTTTACTGTGGTAACAAGCATGTTCCATTCTGGTTTCATGTTGTTTACAAAATTGGAATTTAGTTGGGTATTTGGCATGGTCATATTGATATTCCTCATATCATTCACCATTTTGTCAAACCTCACATGATATTCAGTAATAATCTCCCCTGAGTTCATATTGAAATTCTCAAATTCATCGTACAACTGTGACTCACGATTTTCTTTTGTCAATTCTGACCCAGAAAGAAGCATTTTGACATTGTCCCAAACTGCTTTGGCCTGGGTGTTGTGATTTATCAGCTTGTAGATATCCTTTGGTAGTCCTTGAAGGATGATGTCGGAAGCTCTGCTATCCACATCGTATATTTTCTTCTCCTTCTCATTGAGATCATCATAAGTCCTAGGTCTATCCATTCCCAGAGTGACACAACCATCTTCACCGGTTGCTAGTTCATCTCTAGTGGTGCCCATCTGATATAGACCTTCATCAATTGATTGAATGATGTTAATACCATTCTCTTTGCCCAAGCAATACAATCAGATTCTCTGTGCCCAAGAGTCATAATCAGTTCTATCCAGCATAGGAGGGCGGGTATCGGACCCAGCAGCTTGAACATCGTCAGAAACAGTAGACATAATATCCAAATAAATGGGATTTTACAACTCTTTGATTTAAATCGAGAAATTGAATCTTTCGCGGGATTTTACAAAAATCAAGAGGAAATCGTAGAACCCAAACCAGAAGTATCAAGTCGCAGGTAATCAAAATTCAAAGTATCAAACCGCAGCACATAAACCGCAACACTTGACAAATCACATGACTCAAATCTGAAGATCTTCAAACCGCAAGGCTAACAAACCGCAAAACTCAAATCTGAAAATGTTAGGAATTAGAAAATTCCATGTTAAAGAGTCGGTCACCCCAATTATAGTCTAGCATATGTTAGCTCGTAGATTTGTAGTTATTTACGTTACGTAGTAGTTAATTAGTTAATTTGTAGCGTAGAATAGTGTAGTGCAACACCGTGGAGGAAGGGCGGGTCTTTACCCATTGTATCCACGATCCCGAGGCCGATGGGAGGTCGTATTTCATGTAACTATAAATACCCCTTCCATCCATGGAAGGGGTGGTGCTTCAATCTAATATTCAACATTTGTGAAGTAACTCTCTACCAAGAAAACACCTCTCTCTACTAACTCTCTAACTATGGCAAACATGTATTTTGATCATCCAAGACCACGAATCATCAACACAATAATATTTGGATCCTAACAATTGGTACGAGCCAAGGTTTTGTGTTGTGTTGATGTATGGTGGTTTGTTGTACTTATTATCTTGTTTTGCTTTTCATTTAGTCGAAATATTTATGTTTCATGATACTTTGGTCAAAAGCGAAATATGTCTTTTACGGGTAACTTTTTCTTGGAAAATATTGTCTCATGGTCCATTCCTTTTGGTCATACATATACGCTTATTTTAAGCGTGGTCATATACATGGGTCAAAGTATGTCAACATTGCGGTTTGTGTCCTTTGGGTAAATGATTTCGGTTTATGTTTGGGACAAAGTGATGTTTGTGGTCTTTTCGGGTTGTCAAAACATGGTCAAGCAGGTCAAAGTTTGCGGTTTTATGCGATTTTCTATATTTTTACGGGTTTATATGCATATGGTCGAACTTAGCCGGAAAATTCATCGGAAAATGTCAAAAAAAAAAAAAAATCATACTTGCAACTTGTTTATCATGTTAGCGACTTATCTTTGTGTCCAGGTTCATTGTACCTTATATTTAGCGACTTGTACCTGGTAGCGAGTTGTTGACTATTGAGTCAACAACTGTAGCGAGTTGGCTAGCAACTTGACTTATCTAGCGAGTTGAAGTTTTTGACTTTTGAGTCAAAAAGTCATAGCGACTTGGTTTGAAAAATTAGGTAGCGACTTGGTATGATAAATTAGGTAGCGACTTGGTTTGAAAAAATTGGCTAGCGACTTACTTATGAAATATGGTTAGCGACTTGTTTTGGACAGAAAGGATGAAGAAGAATACAGACCACGACCAAGTTGACTCATACTAGACCATGACCACATGACTCAAACGACCTCAGATTCATCCAAACATCATCAGTCTATACCAAGACCTCACAACAAGTCTCACAACATGTACTACTATCTCATGCCAACAACTAAGACTCGAGTAACATTGAGACTCAAAACTCATCAAGTGCTAACCTCTCATGATCTCAGTTTGCTCGTTTATAATGACATCATGACCATCAAGGGCCGATATCCACGACATACATCACAGATCCAAATCAAGATCTCAGTCATCTCTTGTATGTAGCAAGATATCAAAAGATGAAACCACAAAAGAAGTTACATCACAGACAAGAATCAAGATCATTTGTTGATATGTATCTGTGGTACTACGAAAATACAATCAACAAGGAACATCTCTTGCTATATCTCAGAATCAATTTCGTGACCATTATTGATAAATCGAGACTAACGAGAGCCTTTTATCACGAAATATAATCATCATCGATCTCTTGATTTTTTTAATATTCGAATTTAAAGAAAGAACAAAACCTAAAGGCTTCATCCTATTCTTTCTTTCGATTTGATTACAATACGTTGCACAATCAAAAACAGTCATTATACCTACCTGGTTCTCTTCGAGATGATCTCAAACCTAACTGGTTCTCTTTGAAACGATCTCGAACCCACCTCAACATCTCAAGCCATCCCTGTGGCGAAATCAAAGAGGAGATATGCTCCAGTGTACGACTCAATCTGTTTTGGGATTCTCATTGATGATGTGGCTGAAGTGATGATTGAAATAGGGTTCAGATGTGTGTTAGTGATGCTATTCTTTATCCTGGAAGTAATCCCTGAAATGGGGAGGCGTTTTCATTGAGAGCTATATTAGGAGAAGGGGGCGGACTGTTTTTAGGAGTGATATTAGGGCTTGGTGAGATGATACAAGAGTGAGTAGCAGATGTGATGAGAGGCGTTTTTTTAGGTGATGTATTTTTAGGGCAGCGAATATTTAGGTATTGTGGGTGAGGTGTACCTTTATATACCGTTTAACATTTGGGTATTATGATTAATTGGACGTTGGGCCTATGTGATATATGTTGGGCCTATCATCCTGGTCGTTGGTGAATTTGTGATATATGTGATCGTGGTTGTGAATTTGTGAAAGAACATAGGGGAAATGTATATCACTTGGTAAAAATGTACACATTTTACAAGCAAGTGAACATGTGTTATCAGATATGATTTGCATACATGTGAGGCTTGGGTCTTTTTGGATCAATGAAGAGTGTTTTAAATGAATTTAAGCCGTATATCAAGTAAGTGAGCATATGTGGTCATTGGCTTTCTAATGCTGTAAGGTTTCATGGACATGCGCTTTACAATGTATCGAGCTTAACTATGAGTATCGACAGAAGATTTGGTTTCGGGATAAACACTTGGATTTATTGATTAGGATTTGGGTTAATTTGTGCTAATTGGATCAAATTCAAAGTTGTGGTTAGGCTTCTCAAATTTAGATCGTATATATGAGCTTTGATCTTATGATGACTTGGATTTGGATAATGGACTGATGGGCCTTTCAAGATGTGGTATGATGATGAGATTCGCTATATCATGCGGTTTAAATACTTTGGTATATACATTTTCACGGAAAACATTATGTCACGGATTTAATTGATATTGGAAATTGTTGGCTACGGTATTTCTTATTTGGATTTGAAGTGAGGTTTTTCGGACGCGTCTACTTATTTCATCTTCTTTATTTCTACCCTTCCACGAAGATGACTTGTTTGGGCATTTACAGAGTGTGATAAAGACTTGGCTATCTAGTTACGGTTGTGATTCTTTCTCGCTTAACCCACGACGTAGCTATCACTTCGGTGTCTCACTCCGTTGAGAATGTCAAGAGGTTTTGTACATTGGGTACACCGTTTCTTTTTCACAAGGATTAGTACAAGTTTAAGTAACAAATCTGGAGAATTCTACTTCATGATCAAATTTGGCATATCGGGTTTACTTCACCAAGTGGTCACGAAATAGCCGATGAATATGTGAATGATGTGTTTACCATAGTATTCTTGGATGGTTGATGATGTTGATGATGTTGGATAATGGACCGTTGATGAACCGCGCATGTTCCCTAAAGCAGATATTATCGAAACCAAAGTCGTCAGTAACACATTCAAGTCGACATTGCTTACGGTTTTGTCTTGATTTTGTAAAATCCCGCGAAAGAACCTATTTCTCGGTTTAAATCATAGACTTGTAAAATCCCGTGACAATGGAAACATCCTGGTAATTGTAAAGTGCATTTCCGGAGCTATCTTACGGTTTATTCCTGGTTTTGTAAAATCCCGCGAAAGAATCTATTTCTCGGTTTAAACCATGGAATTGTAAAATCCCGCAATGATGGAACCATCTTGGAGAAGAGAAAGTGTAATTCTGGATTTTATTGACGTTGGTGCTATGGTTTCTGTTTCGAAGAAGGGATAAAAGGGTGTACTTCATGAATTGGATGTGTGTTTGGATATTCGTCATGGCGGTTTGGTTACTTCAATGTTTTACGGGGTTATGCTCATTAAACCATGGTAGGGATGAAACCATTATCAAAATTCACTTAAAAACGTCAAAGGAGGCTAGATTTGAGCTTTTAACCAAGAAGATGTGACAACGGAGTTAATTCACTATTATTTATTTGAGGTTGAAGTGAAATATCACGGGCAAGTGTACTTAGCATCTAAAGGTATCGGGGATGGTTGGATGAAGATTCTTCATGATCCTTGTTCGAGCTTATTATCAAAGCGAAGACTTGGAAATCTAGTTATTGTTGGGTGTCTTTTACCTTTTCTTTACCACTTGGGGAATTGGGCTCATACCACCACAAAATAACTATCACTTTAAGGAGTTACGTTGTAGTGCTCGGTGTCACATTCAATTGTGGATTTTCAAGAGGTGACATCGTCTTATACTCGATGGTTGGTTGGTTGAAGAGTATAGAGTAATTATAGATTCAATGGAGAATGAATTCTCGGCACCACTCTTTGTTACATATGTGCAAGTTTAAGTCACGAGTTCGGGTTAGTTTACTTGAGGTCAAATTCATCATATTGGGTTATCTCCATCACCATCCTGCAAAGAGTCTTGAATGATAATGGTGATGATTACATGTTTTGCTTAGAGAGTCGAAAAGAGAGATTATGACGCCTGCTCACATCGGTTCGGGCCTCGTACTCTAAAGAAAAGAAATGTATGCGCTTGATGCGCATTATCTTGAAAGAAGAGAAATCTTCTTATGACGTATGAACACAACAGTTCATGCCTCGTACTCTAAAGAAAAGAAAAGTGTGCGTGTCGATGCGCTTTATCTTACGAAGAGAAATCTTCTCTATTATGACCATTCTCATCAACATGCTTCATACTTTTTCCATGCGCTTGGTCATCAAGTGAGCAAGGGCTACCATCGATTGTTTTCTCATTCCACTTGCTCGAATATAATGAAGATGGCGACATCATGTGCTTATTTTGCGGGAGAGAAGTGTGAATAGAACATTCGGATGATTTTCACTTATTTAGTCAAGAATGGCATCTCCGTATGCAATTCTTGAGGGGGAGAAGAATGATTGATATTTGAGAATTTAAATGGTCATACGGCTCTAAACTCATGTAAGAATCGAGCTTCTTATTATCGGTCATCTTCACATGGAGTTTTTCTCTTCTAAGAGCCGTTGGTTGACATCTTCACTCGGATTGATGAGTTTATCGACAAAGTGCTTCCGGTTAATGCTTCACGTATACATCAACATGATGATTCGAACAATCTCTACGCTCTTGTTTGATGTGATTGGTAGTTTGGTGTTACCATCTTGTGTGTTCGTTGCGGCACGATTCTTGAATTCCTTGATGAACATCTTTCATTCTTGTTTGATTGGGAGGATTCTAGTTAAGGGATTTGCAAGATGTAAGTTAATTGGGATGTTTTTGGTGGGATGCTTTTTGGTGTGAGTTGAAGATGTTAACTATCTATTCCCAATTGCACAATCTTGAAGAAGGTCGAGTCTGATCTGTTCTCATTTTACGCTACATGTTAGAAGACTAAAGGCGAGTTCCATTTAACGATCTAAAGACTTCTTCTTAATTTGGGCATTTATCAAGCAGTTGTCGGTTTAGGGAGAGCACTAATTGGGAGAAAGTTATAAGTCGATTCAATTCCCAATTAGGCGTGCTCATATTCTTTAGCGATGACTACTCGAGACGTTGATATTGACTATTGTTGGACATTTGACACAAGGTGATTACTTGAGTTAATCATTTATCACTTATTTGAGATTGAAGTTGACTTTCACAAAGGCGTGTTCTAATTTGATAACTTGCTCGGGCTTAAGAATTTGAGTTGAAGACTTGGCTTATCTAGTTACCGGTGATCGAGGTGGATGGTTGAAGACACAGTTAACTATCACTATTAGGAGTTACTTTGTTTTACTCGATGTCACACGCATATGACGGTGTGGATAAAAGCAAGAGGTGTTAATGTCTCATACTTTGTTTGGGTAGTGAGTACTTAGAGATTTGCTTGAAGCATAAATTCTCTACACCGTTCTTCCATCATTAGGTGCAAGCTTAAGATACAAATGTGGGAAGTTGACTTGGTTTCAAGTATGGTATAGCGGGTTTTCTTCTTGATGGTCACTTCAAATTGTCTCTGAAGGGTTGATATAAATAGTCGAGAGAGTCTTGACAAGTTGATTCTCACAAAGAATTCAAGTGTTCTTCTCAACAAATTTCTAGTATACGGGCTTTCAATGAGTTCTTGATTACAAGCATCAAAACCAGCAAGGGGAAAGGAGACACGCATCTAGCGCGAGTAATCTTGATGAGCTTAATTCTTCTAAGTGATTGAAGCTATCCGGGAAGACAAATGTTATTACCGAGAGAAACTCAAGGTTTGACTCATGGCGAGTAAAATTGATGAACTTAACTCTTCTAAGTGATTGAAGATATTCCGGAAAACAATTGTCATGACCGCAGAGAAACTCAAGGTTTTACTCATCAAGGCTTTTGTGTTATTATTCCAACTCGTGGGGAAGTGATGCTAGAGAAAGTTTACAAGATAACAAAGGTACACTAGTATGTGGTGATTTCGATGGTGTCGCAAGGATCGGGAGAGAGATTGTGTACATTGGGGATGCTCATTTGTTTCACTTGAGTGTGTAATCATGATTCGAGATATAATTACTTATTCGGTGTTGACATCCGCAGATTGTCACCCGCAGAGATAATCGATGACTTGGTCCGCTTCTTCAATGTTATCGATTATTCATTCCTTGTGTATTGGTATACTTGGATACTTGAGCTTCATACACATTCATCGGGACGAAAGATGTGAACATAGGGAGGTGTTCTACATTACCCTCTTGATGTGTATTCGGAGAGTTCTTGGATATTGGTGTACTTGGTTCTTGAGCTTCATACACGTTCATCGGGGAAGAAAATGTGAACATGGGAAGGTGTTCTTCATTCCCTCATGAAGTGTATTTGGGAGAGTGCTAGAGCATTATACAAAGAGGTGATCGCAACAATTCAACTACTTGGGGAATTGCTCTCTTGACACCTTTTGGAATGGATCGCCTGGACTTCAAAGTGGTTATGAAATTTGAGAAGATTATTTATGTGTGGGATGATACGTTGTTGTTCTTATGGATGATATAACCCGACGGAGATTCTCGATCATCGGTCTTAAAAGGAGCATTGGATCAATGATAATGGTGTGCTTCTCTGCACCGCTAAGGAAAGCTTGAAATAGAGCTTGAATCTGCTCATCCAAAGGATTTTCGGTTTGGGGAAGCTGCGAGTCTCACTTTCGGATGGTTCAATTTCTTTCTTCAATGCAAGAGCCTCGGAAGCTTTGGTGGTGAATGTTTAGGGATGATGACTTCTATCTTCTACAACGAGTCTGCTCGATATCCTTATCTCGGTACTCGTATCATCATCTTCTTTAACTATATCATCTATTCTATCCTTGTAAATATTTATTCGAAAAACAAAATACAAAAATATAAAACCAACAAAAGAAAATAGAAAAATACAAAACCAACAAAAGAAAATAGAAAAATATAAAACCTTCAAAATCCATAAAAATCGAAAATTTCAAAATACCAAAAATATGTTTTCTCATGACATGTCTTCGGTTTCGATAACATCTACGGTCTTAGAAATGTCATTCAATAATGGCACGGGACTTTAGATGAAGTTCGAGAGAAGGTGTAAATATTTCTTTTAAACATGTCTCAAAATATGGCTTACGATTATTTGGATCAGTAACCGGGCTTAAAACTATGGCTTCTGATTATTTCATGTAACTCGCGCTTCAAATAATGGCTTGCGATTATTTGTTGTAACCGTGCTAAAACTATGGCTTGCTATTTTTACGATAGCAACCCGCTCTTTAAAGAAAGGAAAGTGTTGCGCTAATTCAATTTTCAAATATTCCGTACTTATCCTAAAAAGAAAGCAAGGAAAGTATGTCGAAGGATCATTGTTCCTACACAAATGTTTTTCCATCTAAAATTCTTGAGAAAAATATTTGGTGTTTTCTAAAATGGTGGTAAATGAGTTGCTTAACAATCGATTCGAGTTTTGTTAAATTGAAAACTCAATCAATGACTTCGCTTTTAAACTTTTCATAATTTGAGTCATTGATTGAGGGGATAATGTTTTCAAATCTATATCATCTAACGGGCTTTCTTAATTATCCTAATATGCTTAATTAAAATGATGTTAACCTATGTTGAAGGACTAGGTGCGAGGATATGATTGCTAGGATTAGATGATTAGAGTTTGATGTACACATTATTCCCATACATTTATATGATCCGATTGATATGTTACATTGACTTTATTAGTCGATTCTTTGTTTGGGTGATGTCGACCACCATATATCGTGTGTGTTCACTAACGTATGCATGTATATTGGTATATAATAATGTTCCCGATCCGGATCCCACAATTGAAGATGATTGGATGCCGAAAGGAAAGGGTAACTATATCTTGGGTTGACAAATGAAGAAGCGGAGCTTAACTGGACTTCCAAGGAGAGTTGGCATAAATGCAACGTAAAGGTCTCCTTGCATCGGCAGATGGTTTTCTTCTAAGTGATTGAAGAAACGGAACTTAATTGGACCTCAGTTGGCATTAAAATGCAACGAAAGAAGTCTTACTGCATCGACAGACGGTTTTTCTTCCAAACCCTACAGCAACAACAACGGAAGCTTCTCAACCACCTAACGTATCTTTGTGCGGGGATAATAGTGATGATACCATTTTCTAAAACTTTGAATAAAATTGTTTTGAAAATGGAAAATATTGTTTTGTAAATAAATTGGACTAAAATTTGAAAATCACCGGACTTCTTTTAACAAAACCTAAGTCACTCAATTATTGACTTCATCATGGATTGAGGGGAGAGTGATTTAAAATAAAATATTTTCAAACGATATTTCTTCACAAAAGTTCCGGATTGTACAAAATAAGTGGTGATCTAAAGATTTAATGTTATGTCATGGTATGATTTTTTCTTTAGAATCAAGGTCTTTCAAAATGAAATTTTTTACATTCTTGTTTGATTGTGAAATTGTTTTGTTTTACTTAAAAGATCTCTTAAAACTATCATACGACACTAACAATCTTTAATGTCTTAAAATGGTCCTTATCTATCATCTTTCAAAATTGAATCTTGCCACGTCTTTCCCCAAATTTTTCTAAATGATTTAAATCAGTTGGGATCACAAATCTCAAATGGTTTGATATTTCTGATCGGGGTAGAGATCGTGAGTTAAATCTCTTATCTGTTTAAATGGAATTGATTTTAGTCCTTTAAAGGCACTCCTGCCTCCATGTGCCAAACGACTTCATACTCAATGCACATGATGAGGAGGAGGATTTATCCAAAAACATGATGAGTGTTTAAACCAGGCCACATATTCTCCCATGTTTTCTAAACCGTATTAAATCACTTGGGATCCAAAATCTCAAAGGGTTTGATATTTTGATCGGGGAGAATCGTGATTTAATAATGAAATTTGATAAAGGTGATCGTTTTGATTTAATTGTGCCTGTTGCTCGCTCATATGTGCTAAGCGCTTTCGAATCTTGAAGCACATATTGAGGGGAGCAAATAAACTATCGAGGTCTGAAAGCTTTTAAAGTGATTTATAAAGTACCTTGATTGAGTTTTAAATGGTTTCTTAATGGTTTGTGTGATCGTGGATGTGCTTCAAAAGAACTCTTGCCTCTATGTGATAAAATGTTTTAAAATATCCTATGCACATATTGAGGGGAGAATTTTACCAAGAAAATCAAATGACTTTTTCGTATGAAAATTGTGATCAAAGAAAATATTTCAAAGTCCTCTTGCCTCCTTGTGCTAAACAATTTCTAAATCATATGCACATGTTGAGGGAGGTTTTCTAAATGATCAAAACTATTAAGGTACAAAATGCTTTGATCTCGTATCACAAGTACCTTGATTGTTTTTCCAAATGATTTTTCAATTGGTTTCATGAAGGAAAGAACAATACCAAAAGACCGACCAATTTACTTTATGCATGGAGTTATAAGGATGGTTAGGTTAGGTATTAGTTCCCACGATCCGCCGAACCGGAGGGATCTACCGAGGACAATCCACTAGATAGTGTAGAGTCCTTAGGTATATTGAAAAAGGAGAAAAGTGAGGAAAGGGAAGAGTGCGGTGAGGCGAGCTAATCTTGGAATAAACCCAACAAGGTTCTAGTTATGAAGTCTCGGTAAGCTTGAAGGGGTTGAAGAATGAAAAGAAATGAATGATAAAGGGTGAAAAGAAATAGCCCTCCATCAATTCAACCTTAGAGGCGTAAACCGGGTTCAATTCATATGCTACTTGGTGGTTACTAAGGTAAAAGCGGTATTGAAGACAAGACATCATGGACCCAAAGGATGCATCGCACTAAACTTACCAAACCACTCAAGTTCCTCTTAAAAGGGCTTGTTTCATTCTCACGGGAACCTACATAATCTATCGACTTTCTCTTAGAGATTGTTGATATTGAAGAGGAGACCTCTCCCTAGTCTCCGACACGGGGAACCAAATATGCACTATTGAGTCTAGAGCCAAGAGATCATCCACAATATCTCGTTAGGACACTATATTAATGAAGACTTCTTTGTTTCACACAATGTGGAAAGTAAGATTATATATTAAGAGTCATACGCATTATCCTTGTGGTATTGCCGAACATCCGAGTGATATGAAAATATTCACGATGAAGATGGAAATCCTTCTAGAGCTAACATCAAACAAGCTCTTGGTGGGTGACATGTGAGATCTTCGTAGATCAAACTTGTGACAAGCGGATAGAAACAATGGGGCGATTCGGTCTTGAATCAACCTTGGTCCGAGAATGGAATTGTGAATACTTTTGGAAAAACCGTTCGATGTGCAAATCTTCTTTCTCTTGCACGTCGAATGTGTACTATGTTTTCAAAATTCAAAAATATCTACGATTGAAAAATACTTTTAGAAAACCGGTCGATGTCGAATCTCTTCTTTTCACTAGCACGTCGATTGTGTACTATTTTCATATACAAAAAGTGTTTTGATTGAAAATTGATCTTTCTCATAAAACCTTCGTCGTATTGCAAAACTCTTTATTCTAAGCAATACGCGATTGTTTTCAAATCAATTTTCATCAATCGGTGAATCTCAATTCATTGGTTCACTCACTCCGTGTTGTATTCTTTGAGGCGTTCGGTTTGAGAACGGCTAGAAACGGTGTGAAACCACATCAAGGAGATTCTTAGGAATCCTACGATCACAGCGATACTTGTCTTGATCAGCGGGAACCGTGGGCGTGTACCTCAATTCAACGAAGTGATCAAAGACACTTCGTGTGTTTTATTGATAAGCTGTTGTTTGCGGTACATTTGGACGGTTGCGGTGATCGAATTGAGAAGTCAATCCAAAGCCGCATGCTCACAACATCCACTTAATTTGAAGAAATCATGATGGTGCATATCTACATAACACGGTTACGATATTTTTATACTATGTTTACCTTTCTGCTCTTGCAAATATCATGAACGATGAAGGCTTCCGCTACTCGATGGAAAGATGTCATGATTCAAAAGTGTGAGCATGTCGGTCCGAAAGTCACAACTTCACATGATGGCAACACAATAAAGGGTGATCCGGAGATTTCTTGTGGTGATGATCTCAATGAAAGCTCGAAGATCATCAAGATGTGGATCGATTAAAGGCCTCCACCGAAAGTACAAATCAATCACGGACTTTGAAGAATCGCTACAAAGCACAAAGATTGCGAAATTGAAGAATTCAAGTCTCTGAGCTCGAACAAAGTCAAAGATAGAATGCTAGGAAGCAAAAATGTATTTCATGGGTGACCTCCTTAGGGGAGATTGTTAGGAATTAGAAAATTCCATGTTAAAGAGTCGGTCACCCCAATTATAGTCTAGCATATGTTAGCTCGTAGATTTGTAGTTATTTACGTTACGTAGTAGTTAATTAGTTAATTTGTAGCGTAGAATAGTGTAGTGCAACACCGTGGAGGAAGGACGGGTCTTTACCCACTGTATCCCTGATCCACAGGCCGATAGGAGGTCGTATTTCATGTAACTATAAATACCCCTTCCATCCATGGAAGGGGTGGTGCTTTTCAATCTAATATTCAACATTTGTGAAGTAACTCTCTACCAAGAAAACACCCTCTCTCTCTACTAACTCTCTAACTATGGCAAACATGTATTTTGATCATCCAAGACCACCCGAATCATCAACACAATAATATTTGGATCCTAACAGAAAATCTTAAAACCGTAACAAGAGACAAACCACAAAGTGGTAAATCTTAACAATCTTCAAACCGCAAGACTAAAAAAGCGCAAGAGACAAATCTCAAAGGCTTCAAATCGCAACAAGAGACAAACCGCAAGCCCTCAAATCTCAGCTTAATCAAAACTCAAGCTTTTCAAACCGCAAGAACTCAACTCGCAACTAAAGACAAATTGAACAAATCTCAGCGAAAACAAACAAACCGCAAGTCAAAAGTCGCAACACCAATTGACAAACCGCAAGTCGCTTTCAATCAGGTACAAGTGTCACTATCGTTCTTTTTGTCTTTTTAGCTAATTGTCAAAACGCAAGTTTGTCTTTATTATCAAACCACAACTAAAAGATATTATAATAATCAAACTCAACCCCAAATCTGTCAACTCGCAACACTGATTTACCAAACCGC
This sequence comes from Chrysanthemum lavandulifolium, assembly GCA_022545495.1. Taxonomy (NCBI): domain Eukaryota; kingdom Viridiplantae; phylum Streptophyta; class Magnoliopsida; order Asterales; family Asteraceae; genus Chrysanthemum; species Chrysanthemum lavandulifolium. Next base: position 110,284,094 of record CM040244.1, read on the forward strand.
AAACAAGAAACCTTCAAACCGCAACTCAAAGCACACAAAACGCAACCAAGAACAAAGTTCCTAAACTCACGAATACCATCCAAAACCTCCATAAACAAGAAGAAACAAGCTTCCTAATGAAAAAACTAAGCTAGTATGATAAACCTAAACAAGAAAGTATAGACAAGTAACAAATTTAACCACTAAATAAGCTCAAACTAATGAATTTCTCTCTAAATTATTCGACCCATAAAACCTCAATAACCAATCTAAAAATCCGAGCACACACGAAGTAGATGATCACACAAATCAATGATATATGGATCGAATATGGGGTGGTTTTAGAGAAATAAAGTGAGAGAGAAATGGGAACTTAGTTATAGAAAATGAAAGTCATGTGATTAAGCTCCAACCCTCTACCTTGGAGGGTAGAGGGTATTTATAGTTTTTACAAAAATACGCCTCCTACGGGCTATGAATAAGGTATACAGTGGGTAAAGACTTGTCCGTCCTCCACGGTGTTACATAACTAACTAGTTACTAATGACTAAACATCTAAGACTACGAGCTTTCTAATGCTAACAAATACCCGGGGTGACCGAGTCTTTTACTTTTGGATTTACTAAATCCTAACACGCCTGAACCCCCCCACTCTTTATTACTATCCCTATTTTGAAAGCTCCCTTGAACCCCCTGAAACCTTAAACTCCCTTGTCAAAACATTCCTACCCTAGTCCAAAACCACAAGTGACCCTAACCAAAACCCCCTTGATAACCACATGAACCTTATCAAATCCAAACCCAGAATCCTGAACTAAACTTGGCGCCAAATTCACCCATTGTCATGTTCTTCTTCTTCCCCCATCACTATCCAAAACTGAAAATTACCTAACATAGAATCCCCACACCAAATGGGATGAAAATCCAGCTTGGCAATCCTCCCCTCCCTCATTGGATGCTAAGAAGAAAACAAAAGCTCAATGGTCAAGATTTCACTTGTGGTGCCCAAGATTGATTGGATGGTTGTGATGCACTTAGGAAAGCACAAATGCTCATTCATCTCACACAGAAAGCACACAAGAGAAATTGAAGAAACCCTATAATAGTAGTATAAATAGGAAGCATCATTGTAGCCATTGAAGGTAGTTAGGTCTTAGAAAAATTTTAAGTTTTAGTTTTCATTTTTCATAGTTTCTAGCATTGTACTCCTTTTTTAGTTAATAAAAGTGTTTTTTAGTAAATTTCTGTTTTAGTTTTACATTATTGCAAAATCTGTCCAAAAAGCCATTCTAAGTTCTTATTCATTAAGTACTTATTTTGTCATCAAAACTGTTTTTATACATCATCTTAAGTTAGTAAATTAAGTTTTCATCAAAGGTTTTCAAGGTTTTAGCTTAAAATATGTTTTAAAGCAATTTTCCATTTTAAAGGGGTGTTTAGATTTGAAGTTAACCCATGGTAAAAAATAGTTTTGACCAATTATTGACTCTTAAATGAGTTTGTTTTAGTTTAAATCAAGTCATATAGTAGTTATTTGGAAGTTAGGATCTAATTTTAGAAGTTTCAAAGGTTTTAAAAAGCTTTTCAAAAAAGTCAAGTTTATAAAAAATCTTCACAGTCACAATCCAAAGTCATTAAAAATTTGGTTAGTGTTGTTAGTTTTGATTCATTTTAGGTTTAAAAAGCATGTTTCCTATTTTGGGTTAAGGCTCCAATCAAATAGTTAAGTTTAGAAAGCTTTTAAGTCACAAAAAAAAGTGACAATTTTGCAAAACCTCATCAGTCTGCACTGCTGATTGAGTAAGCTTGTTTAAGTTTATTTTATTGTTAAAACTTCTCACAAAATGGATTTTAGGATAATTGGGGTATCACCCTTTAACTGTTTTTGTTTTGTAGAAAGTAAAATTAGCCTTTGCTTAGCTTAAAGTGCCTTTAACGTTGCCTTTGCACACATTCTTGAATCTGTCTCAGAACCCTATCTGTCCCCTGCAAGCCCTTTTGGCAGCCTGCAAAAGCTTGTTAAAAGCTTCAATATTGCTCAAAATTGGTTTTAAGCTATTTGTTATGTGTATTTTGTCTATGTATGCTTTATTAGGACTTTAGTGCTTGTTAGAGAGCTTATTTTTAAGCTCAAAACACCCCTTTTGGCCTGTTTAACTGCTTTCATCACAGCAGCCTTGGATGTCCTTTTATTAGCTTATCAGCTTATTCTTTCTGCTTATTAGGACCCCTCTAGTGCTTTTTAGGTTTGGTAGTTAAGTCTTAGCCATAGTTTAGCTTTTCAATAACTTCTTGTAGCTTATTTCCCTTTTGCAGCCTTAGGAGTCTCATTTAGTTTAGCTTATACCCCTAACTGCTTAATGCTGCATTCTGCTTATTAATAATGTCTATAGCTTATGTTGGTTCTAAATCATGGATGCTTTAGCTTATTTTCCCAATTAGATAGCTTATTTGAGCTTTTGTAGCTTTTATTTTCCTTAGCATCTTATTCAATCAAACAATCCCTTTATCACCATTGTTGCTAGTATAAGCTGTTTCACAGCTTATTTTTAGGTTTAAAAAATTTTAGCTTTTACAAAAACATTATTTTCAACTTATTTCGTAAGTTCAAAAAAGAAAAAAAAAAAGAAAAAAAAATGCAAAAAGGAGGGTCCTGTTTGAGCTAGGCTCGAACCTGGGACATCTACCTTTAGCAAAAGCACACCCACACCACACACATAAACCCAGTAGCGACCTAGGGACTTTCATTATTTGGTTTGCACAATTAATTATTTACATACACTTAGGCAGTTTAGCTAAGCCTTAGAGCTTTTTTACTGCTTATTTCCAAAAAGCACTTGCATTCTTTTTTATTTTTCGTAAATTTAGATCAACTTAAATTACTTTCAGTATTTTTTTCAGATTTTTACGTAATAGTTTAGTATTTTTTATAAATTAATTAGTGTAATTTAGTTTTTAATTCATAAAAAAAATGTTAAAAGTCAAAAAAATACCCGACTTTTTTCTAAAATCATTTTTAGTCATTTAGGACGTAGGAAAAATAGATTTGCACCCGTAGGCTTTAAATTATATTTTTTTATTTATTTTTAGGTCTCGGGACGTTCCCGGTTTTGTCCGTTTTTGAGTTTTAGTGCATTAGGACTTCATTTAGCATTGTTTTCTTAGTTTAGTTGTTTATTAATTGTTAATTGAGTAATTTGATTAGTTTACTTGCCTTATTTGCCTTCCCATTCATTAAAAACTTAGAAAAACAAACAAAAAACGTAAAATCCCGATCATTAAAGCATTTTAATAACAAAAATCAAATGAAATCCTCGATTCACACCTCGTTGGAACATGACCCGGGTAATCACTTGCCCGGTATCATATATCGTATATATGCGGGTTTTGCGTATTGACCTTTTTCCTAAAGGGTTGATTCGTCGATTTGCGCGTATCACGTATATTTGATATTTTACTATACTGTTTGATTATTTGACCCCTAAAAAGGGACACTATCAGGAATCAATGAAAATGCTCCAAGTGTGTTACTTCTACTGCTTAAGGAACTAAGACTGCTAGTGTACATTACGACTGCTGAGAACTTCAAGGGAAAATACACTAACTGGTTAATGCCGCTAGAAGAAAACTTAGTGCTGCTAATAATAAGTTACAACTGCTGAAGAGTTAATGGTGCCAAAGTAAAGATTAAGACTGCTTATGTTACAACTGCTAAAGAGATAATGATGCCAGTGTTACTAGGATCAACATGTTGTATCAGAACTTGTGATCTAGAAACTGTAAACTAGAAGAAGACATGGATTCAGAGTCTGCACATATGGTTGCTGCTTCGAAGGTCCCAATGCTCAAGCTTGGAGAATATGTGATCTGGATGATAAGAATTGAGCAGTATATCAAGATGATAGACTACTCTCTCTGGGAGGTCATTGAAGATGGTAACAAACCGCAAAAAACACACACCGTGGATGGTAAAGTGGTTCCATTGGCTATCACAAGTTCTGAGATGCTACAGAAAAGATTGTAGATGAAGGCTAGATCTACTTTGATGATGGGCATTCCTAATGACTTTCAGTTAACCTTTAACTCCATTAAAGATGCCAAGTCATTACTAGAAGCTGTTGATAAAAGGTTTAGAGGGAATGAAGCTACAAAGAAGACAAGAAGAAATCTCTTGAAGCATTAGTATGAGAACTTTACTGCATCAAGTTCTGAGATGCTTGATGAAAATTTTAATAAGCTTCAAAACCTTGTCAGTCAATTGGAGATTCTGGGTGAGAAGCCTCAAGAAGATGTCAATCAGAAGTTCTTAATAATCTCATCACCAGAATGGAGCATGCATGCAGTGGTGTGGAGAAACAAGTCTAATATGAAAACAATGAGCTTCGATGACCTTTAAAACAATCTCAATGTATATGAGCGAGAATTCAAAGGGAAGTCAAGCTCAAGCTCAAGCAAAAACATGGCATTTGTGTCCTCAAATAACAGTTCTAGCAGTTCTGAAGGAGCAGTTGATACTGCTCATGGAGTTTCAACTGGAGGAATTTTAGTTAATACTGCCAATATTGACAACTTGAGTGATCCTGTCATTTTGGTATTCTTGGCTGGTCAACCTAATAGTCCTTAACTTGCTGATGAGGACTTGGAGCAAATTCATCCTGATGGCTTAGAATAGATGGATTTGAAATGGCAGATGGCCATGTTGACAATGAGGGCTAGAAGATTTCTGAAGAACACTAGAAGGAAGCTGAATGTCAATGGCAATGATTCAGTTGGCTTTGATAATGTCCAAGGTAGAGTGCTACAACTGCCACAAAATGAGTACATAAATCACATCAGTATAACGAGTACATTACCAACAACATACATTAATAACTTGTCCATTTGTTTTACAAAAACAAAGAGATACAAGGCCTTTTTATTAATGCCACAGATGGCAGGCTACGTACTACTAGCTACATAAGATATCTCCCGGATCTATGAACTCCCAGGTGCTCCATCCAACCTATGTTGCAACTGTCAGACCATCTCTGACAAGTCAGTGATCTGATCAACTCGGGCTCTCTCTCGAGCTCCAAGCTCCGAACTCCTCAAGTCTCTCCTCATGAGTCGATGCACGGGCAGTGAGTGTAGCAATCTCCACAGTCTGTCTCTGCACCACATCTCTAGTCTCCTCTAGCTGGGTACCTAACTACTCAAAGGCACCCTCCAAAGCAGCCACTCCAATAACGAGGTTTTTGACCTCCTCCTCAATGCACGCAATACGCTCAAGAGGGACCTCATCTAGAAAAACTAAAATATCATCAAGAATACCCTCGTGCCTAGATACCCTGGCAGCAATAAGTGGAATGGTGTGATGAATAGGCTCTCCAGTCACAGGTAGAACCCTAGCAGTAGTTGTAGTTGAACTCTCCCCGAGCTCAGCGGCACTAGGAGTACCCTCCTACAGTCTCTACTTATGAATAACAACCAGTAAGAAAGACCAACGTCTAGTATCAACCCTCCTAAGAGGTCCAGTATGAGCAGTCTCGGTCTCAACCTCGACATGTGAATCAGATGAAGTGGAAAACCGAATGCTAGCCCTCATGCGATTAGGCAAAGGGGTTACTGTGGACAAACGATGGTGATGATGTTGGTAGTGGAATGGTGGGTGACAGAGGTACGGTGGTAGTCTGATAGATGAATGTAGTGGGTGGTGGTAATGGTGATGTTGTAATTGGTGGTGGTGGGGTAGCAGATGGTAAATGAGTGGATGATGATGGGAGATTGGGTGATGGAAGTGGTGGTACAGAGGTAGTA